>NW_025567169.1:0-82304 GCF_020424385.1 Procambarus clarkii | reverse complement strand
CCTCTCCTGACAACTATCTCCTTGTTCTCACGAAGGCTTTTAGCTGCCGCTTTGAGCTCGGGGGACAGTATGGTGCTTCTGTAATTGCCTCGATTCTTTCCTCCTTCTGCAATAAGTTCTGCTTGTAAGGTATCTTTGGTAGTGACCTTCTTTTGTGTCTCGAGGTCGAATATGTCGCCCAACAGAATTTCCAACTCTACTTTCCGGGCCATCTCACTCGGTCTGGACATAACGTGACAGTTTATGCCCAGATTTAGGAGAGTGACTTGGTCCTCAGTGAGGTTAATTCCTGCAAGGTTCAGGAAGCCATCTCTTGGTCGTGGAATTGCTTTCAGTGCTGAGGTGATGTCGGTCTGTGAGGATGTCAAGGTGTTGTTCAATGCGGGTACGGATACTTTCGTCGATGTTGCTATTTCTCCACTCGTTTGTAGCATGAAGTAGTTGTGTTTTGTTGTCTTTGATTTCATTCTCTGCCTTGTATATCTGATCACGAATCAGATCCTGGCGATATTTTATCGTGAAGTCTTGATTCCTTGCTGCTGGGTCGTGCGTTTTAATATTAGTATATTTTGGTAGCAGTCTTTCCTGTAGACATATATTATTAAATATGACCGAAAAAGTAAGATTAATAATTCTAACACGAATTTTCTCAATCTTTCGTACATTTCTTTTCACTGTTGGAGGTAATTCAAAAATCAATTCTCCAAAATTCATTTTTATTTCTAGTCTGACGCGACACTTGAGCGCGTTTCGTAAAACTTATTACATTTTCAAAGACTTTAGTTAACCCAGAACATGGGCTTAGGGGAGAGATGGGGGGAGCCTGGGGTGGATGGGGCTGGGAGGGAGGGGGGTGTGGGAGGAAGGAGAGCTTGGGGTGGAGGTACCGGGGAGGGTATAGGCTAGAGAAACCATGGAGGGTATGGGGGTGTGGGAACAGGTAGGGCCTTGGGTGGGGGAAGGGGTGGGGAGGAAGGAGGGCATGCAGGAAAAAATTGGGGGGCCTGGAGTTGGAGAGCAGGGGGACATGGTCTTCGGAGGGTCCCTATTGGTGGGGGGAGGTTATCTTGAGGTTATCTTGAGTTGATTTTGGGGCTTTAGTGTCCCTGCGGCCCAGTCCTCGACCAGGCCTCCACCCCCAGGAAGCAGCCCGTGACAGCTGACTAACTCCCAGGTACCTATTTACTGCTAGGTAACAGGGGCATACGGTGAAAGAAACTCTGCCCATCGTTTCTCGCCGGCGCCCAGGATCGAACCCGGGACCACAGGATCACGTGTCCAGTGTGCTGTCCGCTCGGCCGGCCGGCCGTCTGCTCCTCCCGACTGGGGAGGTGCAGGTGATTGGGGGGAATGATTGTGGGGTGGGATGGTGGGAGGTTTCTGTTATATTCCTCCTTGGGGGATGATGGCCTGCAGGTGAGGGGAGTCCTACTCTCCTCTGAGTTTACTGGAGGTGCTGCCCCAAGTTCTGTGACTCCCTGTTCCCATATCTCCCCGTTCATCTCCTCCCTGCTGCTGCAGCCCTCCTCCTCTCTTCCGTCGTCATGTCCCTCTGCAGAAAAGCATCCTTGTATCCCTCTTGTCTCATAAGCTTGCTCTTCCTTGACAGGATTTCCTCTGTTGTTGCCTTGTTTGTAAGCTCTAAATTTATTAGTCATTTCCATTCATTCTTGTAAGTGCAGCTATTATGCACTTACAAGAATGAATGGAACTCCTTATTATGCACTCCTACAACTACTATGGATTTTTTTTCTAGCCTTTGAGACTTGCAATATTGCAACTTCCTGGGACGTAGTCGCTTTCATAGCTGCTTCCTCTATTACAGCCTTGGCACTTGGGATATTTTGCAGAATTTCTGCAAACGGTTAAACGAGAGTTAAATTGTGTCGTTTAACCGATATAGCATAGCAAACAAGGGTCTCCCGGGAAGGAGTCTTCCATTCACTTCATCCCCTGTTTCCAGAGGGTTCCTTACCTCGTGCTGGTTCGAATTTGGATTTCCCTAAGTTTCTTTATCTCTTCCTTGGCTTCCCCATGCTCACTCTGTAGGCAGTTATTACTTCATGCATTGCGATCATTTCTCTGATGAAGTTCTCTAATGCTTGGGTGACCCATTCACAGGAAGTATCCTTCAATCTCCCTTGTCCCTGTGTTAGTGTGTGTGTGTAAGTGTGTGTGTGTGTGTGTGTGTGTGTGTGTGTGCGGGGGGGGGGAGGTTGTACTCACCTAGTTGTACTCACCTAGTTATGCATTCCATCTATTACCTACGCTGACAATGAAAAAAGGTCTTTCTAACGTCCCTGTGGCTCATTTGGGTACCCAGTCTCCGCCTGTATCCCCATGTTCGTGTACCACCTGTGTTCAACAGTTTATCCTTATCTACCCTGTCAATTTCTCTGAGAATTTCGTAGGTAGTGATCATGTCTCCCCTTACTCTTCTGTCTTCCAATGTCGGGAGGTGCATTTAACGCAGCCTATCCCCGCAACTCATGTCTCTTAGTTTTGGGACTAGCCTAGGTACACACCTCTGAACTTTTTCCAGCTTCATCTTGTTCTTGAAAAGGTATGGGTTCGATGCTGGTGCCGCATACTCCAGGATTGGTCTTACATATGTGATGTACAAGATTCTGTATAATTCCTTACACAGGTTCCTGAAGGCTATTCTGATGTTAAGCAGTTAGTATGCTGCAGATGTAATTCTTTTTATGTGGACTTCAGGAGACAGGTTTGGTTTGATATTAAGCCCTAGATCTTTCTTTCTGTCCGTTTCACGAAGTATTTCATCTCCCATTCTGTATCCTGTGTCTGGCCCTCCTGTTTCCATTGCCTAGTTTCATTACCTTACATTTACTCGGGTTGAACTTTAGTTGCCATTTGTTGGACCATTCATTTAGTCTGTCTAGGTCATCTTGTGGCCTCCTACTGTCTTCCTCCGTCTTAATCCTTCTCATAATTTTTGCATCATCAGCAAAGAATGAGAGGAACGATTCTATACCCCCTGGAAGATCATTTACATATTTAAGAAACAGTATAGTTCCAAGGACTGAACCCTGCAGAACTCCACTGGTGATGCCTCACCAATCTGAGACCTCACCCCTCACAGTGACTCGCTGTCTTCTGTTGCTTAGGTACTCCCTTAACCACTGGGGTACCTTACCTTTCACTCCTGCCTGCATCTCCAGCTTTCAAATTAGTCTCTGGTGTGGTACTGTGTCAAAGGCTTTCTGGTAATCCAAAAATATGCAGTCTGCCCACCCTTCTCTTCCTTGCCTGATTTTTGTTGCCCAGTCGTGGAATTAAATTAATCCTGTGAGGCAGGACTTGCCATCCCTGGACCCATGTTGATGCTGTGTTACAAAGTTCTTTGGCTCCAGATGCTCCACAAACTTTATTCGCACAATCTTCTCCATCAGTTTGCATGGTATGCAAGTTAGGGACATTCGCCTGTATTTCAGTGCCTCCTGTCTATCCCCTTTCTTGTATATCGGGACTACATTAGCCGTCTTTCAAATTTTGGGCAGTTCCCATGTTACCAGTGATTTCTTATACACTGTAGAAAGTGACAGGCACAGTGCTTCTTCTCCTTCCTTTAGTATTCAAGGGGAGATTCCATCTGGGCTTATAGCCTTTGCCACATACACCTCTAGCAAAGGCTTCCTTACATCCCCACTGGTAATCTCAAACTCTTATAGTGGTTCCTGGTTAACTATTCCTGGTTAACTCTTATCTCTGGAACTTCTTCTTACTCTAATGTGAAGACCTGGAATTTCTTATTCATTTCCTCACACACTTCCTTGTCGTTTGTAGTGAGTCTGTTTGCCTCTATCCTCAATAACATTAAATGTTACTTTACTGTTGTTTTTCTCCTGATGTGGCTGTGAGTTTTTGCCTTGCCTGCGATATCGTTTTCGTATTGCCCTTATGCCTCTCTTCTCAACCTGACATATTCATTCCTGGCACTCTGGTACTTTTTTCTTCTCTCAAGTGTCCTGTTATTTCTATAGTTTCTCCACACCTTTTTACTTTGCTGCTTAGCTAGCCTACATCTCTGATTAAATCATGGGTTTCTCATCTGCATTTCGTTGTTTTCCTTTTGGACTGGGACAAACTTATCTGCTGCCTCCTTAAACTTCTGCGTGATGTAGTCCATCATGTCTTGGGCCACCTTTCCCCTGAGCTCTGTTTCCCATGTTAAATCTGTTAGGAATTTCCTTATCTCCTCATAGTTCCCCTTTCGAAATACCAGCCTTTTGTTTTCAGTTCCCCTCCTCGAGTTCATTAACCCTTATTCCACCAGATAGTCAAACGTCAGTACACTGTGGTCGCTCATTCCTACTGGGGCCTTGAAACCGATTTCCCTTATGTCGGAGTCGTTCAGAGTGAAGATTAGGTAGAGTCTCGCTGGTTCATCATTTCCTCTCATTCTTGTGGGTTCCCTGACATGCTGGGTTAAAAAGTTTCTTGTTGCCACCTCCAATAGTTTTGCTCTCCATGTATCCTCACCTCCATGCGGTTCCTAGTTCTCCCAGTCTATCCTTCCAGGATAGAAGTCCCTCATGATGAGCAGATGGGATCTATTTCTACAGGCAACAGAGGTGTGTGAAGTGTGTATTCACCTAGTTGTATTCACTTAATTGTGCTTGCGGGGCAAGCACAATTAAGTGAATTGAGCACTTGAGCTCTGCTCTTTGGTCCCGCCTCTCAATTGTCAATCAACTGGTGTACAGATTCCTGAGCCTACTGGTCACTATCATATCTACATTTGAAACTGTGTATGGAGTCAGCCTCCACCACATCACTGCCTAATGCATTCCACCTTTTAACTACTCTGACACTGAAAAAGTTCTTTCTAACGTCCCTGTGGCTCATTTGGGTGCTAAGTTTCCACTGTGTCCCCTTGTTCGCGTACCACCAGTGTTAAACAGTTTATATTTATCTACCCTGTATTCCCATGAGAATTTTGTAGGTAATGATCATGTCTCCCCTTACTTTTCTGTCTTCCTGTGTGGTGAAGTCCACTTCACGCAGTCTTTCTTCGTAACTCATGCCTCTTAGTTCTGGGACTAGTCTAGTGGCATACCTCTGAACTTTTTCCAGCTTCGTCCTGTGCTTGACAAGGTATGGGCTCCATGCCTGAGCCGCATACTCCAAAATTGGTCGTTAATATGTGGTATACAAAGTTCTGAATGATTCCTTACACTGAATGAAGGTGCGCTTGCGTGCGTGTGCACCTAGATGTACTCACCTAAATGGGCTTGCATGGACGAGCTTGGCTCATACCTCTATCCACTCTCGTTTAACCGTTCAAACTTAATCCCAATTTTAGTACGAATGAAATTCTCTCTTAACATTTATGTGGGCCATGTGTGCCTATAGTTCACACGTCAGCCACCTGAGTCAGCGGTCTTCACTGTTGAAGAATACTTCCTTGTGTACATCGTCAGTCCCCTTTGTCTTCCTTGTAGTTCAGGTCCCTTGCATTAAGAACTGTTTTTTCATATCTTTTGGAGCTTTTCTTGTTAAATGTTTTGCATTTTCCATTTTTGGCGAAGGTTCCATGGCGGAGCTGCCTATTAGGTTCCCATGGCAGAGCTGCCTATTAGGTTCCCATGGCAAAGCTGCCTATTAGGTTCCCATGGCAGAGCTGCCTATTAGGTTCCCATGGCGGAGCTGTCTATTAGGTTCCCATGGCGGAGCTGTCTATTAGGTTCCCATGGCGGAGCTGTCTATTAGGTTCCCATGGCGGAGCTGTCTATTAGGTTCCCATGGCGGAGCTGCCTATTAGGTTCCCATGGCGGAGCTGTCTATTAGGTTCCCATGGCGGAGCTGCCTATCCCCATGGCGGAGCTGCCTATTAGGTTCCCCATGGCGGATATGAGGAGCTGTCTATTAGGTTCCCATGACAGAGCTGTCTATTAGGTTCCCATGGCAGAGCTGTCTATTAGGTTCCCATGGCAGAGCTGCCTATTAGGTTCCCATGGCAGAGCTGTCTATTAGGTTCCCATGGCGGAGCTGTCTATTAGGTTCCCAGGCGCAGCTGTCTATTAGGTTCCCATGGCGGAGCTGTCTATTAGGTTCCCATGGCGGAGCTGCCTTAGGTTCCCATGGCGGAGCTGTCTATTAGGTTCCCATGGCGGAGCTGTCTATTAGGTTCCCATGGCGGAGCTGTCTATTAGGTTCCCATGGCGGAGCTGTCTATTAGGTTCCCATGGCAGAGCTGTCTATTAGGTTCCCATGGCAGAGCTGTCTATTAGGTTCCCATGGCGGAGCTGCCTATTAGGTTCCCATGGCAGAGCTGTCTATTAGGTTCCCATGGCGGAGCTGTCTATTAGGTTCCCATGGCGGAGCTGTCTATTAGGTTCCCATGGCGGAGCTGTCTATTAGGTTCCCATGGCGGAGCTGCCTATTAGGTTCCCATGGCGGAGCTGCCTATTAGGTTCCCATGGCAGAGCTGCCAATACATGTGTTAGTGAAACAACGGGACCCGTTGTTTCATGGGACCCGGTATATGGGTCCCATATATGGTATAATTGTCGAAATTTCTGAAGGTTTGACGGACGTTGGTCGGGTTGTCGTATGTTTCTGACAGTGAGCTGCTAATGTATGGCCTTGAAGATCTAGCCTAATGTCTGCTCTCAGGTCTTTATCGTCTTCGGATACAAGACTTCCATATCCTCTTTATCTTATACTACTTGTCTTCTTATCCTCTTTCCAGTCCTCGTAACTTGCAATTGGCTGTGATAAATACCAGCAGCCTGACTTTCTGACGCGTGAAGAATTACATTTTGCCTATCGCTCTCTGTTGCTTTATTTTTGTCATATTATTGTATTATTCTTCGTTGTTGTTCAAGCAGGATTTTCCATCGCTAAATACATTGAGCACAATGGAGACCATGTTTAGCTGTTCTTAGTGTTCAAGAGTCTACCTCGCAGAAGCTGTGGGACGAGTGTGTGATCACTGTGTTTGTCTCTGTGTGCCTTCAAGCTTGGCTCCTCGTCCCCACCTCTTAGCTTTCAGCTATTTGGAATAACTATGCCTCTCGACATTCATGAATTTCGTTGTAAAAAACATTTATCTACCCTTAAAGATTTTGGCTTGAGGAGCACTCTGTTACGTTCACCTTTAGTTAATCCCATTTGCTAACCACTCATCATATATATGATACTCATTTCATCATCATACTCACATCAGTCATCATTTGGTCATCATAATATTATTATCAGTCCCACGTCACCAAAATGTTTTTAACACTGATACCCAGCGCACACACTTTCCCTTTGCCTTACAAAGACAGAGCAGTGATGGGCTGTTTTATGTGATGATCGATTTATGTCTCCCTCTTCTCTTGTAGAGCCGCTCTCGACACTGTTCTCACAACCTTTTAGCAAAGTGTCTTAACTCTTAGGCTGCGGACCAACTTGGAGGAGCTTCTTCCATAGTGTAAAATGTTTCAGAAAAATTAAAAAGAAATTCGTTCTTATGAATTTAAATTGAAAATTATTAAGTTCCTGAACATAATTACGTAATTCTACGCACTTTATTTTGGGCACGGGAGAAGGGAGAACAAATACTTAAGGGGGATTTAATTCATGGGAGCCCGTTCTCTTTTTTAGTCTCGTTCATATTATAAGAAAGTGTAGGAAACACGTGGCAAAAACTTGGGTAAAAACTAATAACTTTAACACACCTGAAATGAAAGTGACGATGTTTCTGCTCGTCCTGGACCTTCGTCAGACCCTTCGTCAAGTAGGTAGCGTGGCCGAGCGGTCTAAGGCGCTGGTTTAAGGCACCAGTCTCTTCGGAGGCGTGGGTTCGAATCCCACCGCTGCCAGGTGTTCTTTTGGGGCCTAACACCTGAGTGAACAGCGCTTCGGATTCGTAGTCCTGAGTTTCCAGGTTCGATTTCCAGTGGAAGCGGAAACAAATGGGCTGAGTTTCTTTCACGCTGATGCACCTGTTCACCTAGTAGTAAGTAGGTACCTGGGAGTTAGACAGCTGCTACGGGCTGCTTCCTCGGGGGTGTGTAACAAAAAGGAGGCCTGGTCGAGGACCGGGCCGCGGGGACCCTAAGCCCCGAAATCGTCTCAAGATAACCTCAAGATAAGCCCACCTCTCTCCTCTCTCTCCAAACTTCCCTACACATCAAACTAAACAGTAATCCAACGACAGCAGCTGCATTAGTAGCACATTCCACAGCCGTTACAATGATTAGGAAAGCCGTTGAGGAATGGGACTCACTAGTGAACATTCTGCACCTACATCCGCCACCAAGATGATGTTATTAAAACACGACTAAAACAGAAGCGAAAAAGAAACAGGGAAAAAGGAGGAAACCCCACCTCCATATAAAACGTTGACCCAAATATCAGAGTAACAAGGTTATCGCGAATAACCGAACTCAATTACGGGCTCACCATAGCCCATGCTACTTGGAACTTTTAGTTCCGAGTAACTGAATCTAAAACAACAACAACAACAAGAACGAAACAAGTGAGGTCAATCTTGGTAAGTTATAGATCATTTAGAACTGAAATTATGTCTAAAATGGTTGGTTAGCTCTAATTGTCCTCCATGATGAGTCTTAGAGCAGTTTTCCTGCAAAATAAGTGTTTTGCTGTCAATTCCATTCAGTTATGCACTTATAGCTCTATAGCTCTATGGAAACTTGTAGGTTGTTGCTCTTGTGATGGTGTGCTGGGCGACTACATCAAGTGCTGCTGTTGTCTCTGTGAGTGGGACAGTCGTGTGAGAAGTGCTCTCTGTGTAATTGGAGACTGGCCACTCCGCCCATCATTGGAGCCTAGGAGAAAAACGTTTAGCATCCTCCACTTGTTGAATCAAGAAACATGACAAACAGAACCTTTCATCTCAGGAGACAACTTCTGTAAAATTGATGTTCGGTGTCTCCCTAACCTTCCCTCACGCCTTACAACAGCTTCCTTCTTCTTAGTTGATCAGTAACGGCTTGATAAGAGACCGACTGTAACGCAGTCCAGTGTGTGGGTGAGGTTAGTAGGAGACTGTGTAGTACCAGCAGCAACAGTCAGTAGGAGACTGTGTAGTACCAGCAGCAGCAGGCAGTAGGAGACTGTGTAGTACCAGCAGCAGCAGGCAGTAGGAGACTGTGTAGTACCAGCAGCAGCAGTCAGTAGGAGACTGTGTAGTACCAGCAGCAGCAGGCAGTAGGAGACTGTGTAGTACCAGCAGCAGCAGGCAGTAGGAGAGTGTGTAGTACCAGCAGCAGCAGTCAGTAGGAGACTGTGTAGTACCAGCAGCAGCAGTCAGTAGGAGAGTGTGTAGTACCAGCAGCAGCAGGCAGTAGGAGACTGTGTAGTACCAGCAGCAGCAGGCAGTAGGAGACTGTGTAGTACCAGCAGCAGCAGGCAGTAGGAGACTGTGTAGCAGCAGCAGGCAGTAGGAGACTGTGTAGTACCAGCAGCAGCAGGCAGTAGGAGACTGTGTAGTACCAGCAGCAGCAGGCAGTAGGAGACTGTGTAGTACCAGCAGCAGCAGGCAGTAGGAGACTGTGTAGTACCAGCAGCAGCAGTCAGTAGGAGACTGTGTAGTACCAGCAGCAGCAGGCAGTAGGAGACTGTGTAGTACCAGCAGCAGCAGGCAGTAGGAGACTGTGTAGTACCAGCAGCAGCAGGCAGTAGGAGAGTGTGTAGTACCAGCAGCAGCAGGCAGTAGGAGACTGTGTAGTACCAGCAGCAGCAGGCAGTAGGAGACTGTGTAGTACCAGCAGCAGCAGGCAGTAGGAGACTGTGTAGTACCAGCAGCAGCAGGCAGTAGGAGACTGTGTAGTACCAGCAGCAGCAGGCAGTAGGAGACTGTGTAGTACCAGCAGCAGCAGGCAGTAGGAGACTGTGTAGTACCAGCAGCAGCAGGCAGTAGGAGACTGTGTAGTACCAGCAGCAGCAGGCAGTAGGAGACTGTGTAGTACCAGCAGCAGCAGGCAGTAACCAGCAGCAGCAAGCAGTAGGAGACTGTGTAGTACCAGCAGCAGCAGGCAGTAGGAGACTGTGTAGTACCAGCAGCAGCAGGCAGTAGGAGACTGTGTAGTACCTGCAGCAGCAGGCAGTAGGAGATTGTGTAGTACCAGCAGCAGCAGTCAGTAGGAGACTGTGTAGTACCAACAGCAGCAGTCAGTAGGAGACTGTGTAGTACCAGCAGCAGCAGGCAGTAGGAGAGTGTGTAGTACCAGCAGCAGCAGGCAGTAGGAGACTGTGTAGTACCAGCAGCAGCAGTCAGTAGGAGACTGTGTAGTACCAGCAGCAGCAGGCAGTAGGAGAGTGTGTAGTACCAGCAGCAGCAGGCAGTAGGAGACTGTGTAGTACCAGCAGCAGCAGTCAGTAGGAGACTGTGTAGTACCAGCAGCAAGGCAGCAGGACTCAGTAGGAGACTGTGTAGTACCAGCAGCAGCAGGCAGTAGGAGACTGTGTAGTACCAGCAGCAGCAGGCAGTAGGAGAGTGTGTAGTACCAGCAGCAGCAGGCAGTAGGAGACTGTGTAGTACCAGCAGCAGCAGGCAGTAGGAGACTGTGTAGTACCAGCAGCAGCAGGCAGTAGGAGACTGTGTAGTACCAGCAGCAGCAGCAGCCAGCAGCAGCAGTAGGAGACTGTGTAGTACCAGCAGCAGCAGGCAGTAGGAGATTGTGTAGTACCAGCAGCAGCAGTCAGTAGGAGACTGTGTAGTACCAACAGCAGCACTCAGTAGGAGACTGTGTAGTACCTGCAGCAGCAGGCAGTAGGAGAGTGTGTAGTACCAGTAGCAGCAGTCAGTAGGAGACTGTGTAGTACCACTAGCAGCAGTCATTAGGAGACTGTGTAGTACCAGCAGCAGCAGGCAGTAGGAGAGTGTGTAGTACCAGCAGCAGCAGGCAGTAGGAGAGTGTGTAGTACCAGCAGCAGCAAGCAGTAGGAGACTGTGTAGTACCAGCAGCAGCAGTCAGTAGGAGACTGTGTAGTACCAGCAGCACTAGTGTGTAGTACCAGCAGCAGCAGGAAGTAGGAGAGTGTGTAGTACCAGCAGCAGCAGGCAGTAGGAGACTGTGTAGTACCAGCAGCAGCAGGCAGTAGGAGAGTGTGTAGTACCAGCAGCAGCAGGCAGTAGGAGACTGTGTAGTACCAGCAGCAGCAGGCAGTAGGAGACTGTGTAGTACCAGCAGCAGCAGGCAGTAGGAGACTGTGTAGTACCAGCAGCAGCAGTAGGAGACAGTAGCAGCAGAGGCAGTGTGTGTAGTACCAGCAGCAGCAGGCAGTAGGAGACTGTGTAGTACCTGCAGCAGCAGCAGTAGGAGAGTGTGTAGTACCAGCAGCAGCAGTCAGTAGGAGACTGTGTAGTACCAGCAGCAGCAGGCAGTAGGAGAGTGTGTAGTACCAGCAGCAGCAGGCAGTAGGAGACTGTGTAGTACCTGCAGCAGCAGGCAGTAGGAGAGTGTGTAGTACCAGCAGCAGCAGGCAGTAGGAGACTGTGTAGTACCTGCAGCAGCAGTCAGTAGGAGACTGTGTAGTACCAGCAGCAGCAGGCAGTAGGAGACTGTGTAGTACCTGCAGCAGCAGTCAGTAGGAGAGTGTGTAGTACCAGCAGCAGCAGGCAGTAGGGGACTGTGTAGTACCAGCAGCAGCAGGCAGTAGGAAAGTGTGTAGTACAAGCAGCAGCAGGCAGTAGGAGACTGTGTAGTACCAGCAGCAGCAGGCAGTAGGAGACTGTGTAGTACCAGCAGCAGCAGGCAGTAGGAGACTGTGTAGTACCAGCAGCAGCAGGCAGTAGGAGACTGTGTAGTACCTGCAGCAGCGGGTACTACACAGTCTCCTACTGCCTGGTACTGCTTGGTCTATGGCCTATAGGTGTTGTAGTACAGCCGCCTGCTGCCGATTCTAGTCAATACATGTTACTATTTATGTTGCCTGCTGCAGTTGTTTCTTCTGCCTGCTGCTTGAGGTGGCTCCTCGTACCTCCGCTGGTACTGCTACCTCTGCTGCTATTTCTGACGGTATTGCCTAGTGCCGAGGCTGATTGTAAGGTGGTAGGTATTATACATCAAGTGGGTTTTGCTGCTGCACCAATTGTACAGATTTTTGCGTTCTTAGTTGATATTGCAACTGCCGGCAGTTCTTCGGAGCACAGATGCTATTGTTGTTAGTTTAATTTCCTGGTGGGGATTGTTCATTTGTCTAATGTTGTTGGTGGCTGCGGATGCTGTTGGAGAGTTGGTGGCTGTTTAATTGCCTGCTTCTATTGTTGGTTCCTGTTAAACTGCTTGTTGTTAGTGGTGGTTCATGTTTCTCTGCCTGCTGTTGTTTGTGATCCAGTTAAAGTGCCTGCTGTTGTTGGTGTTCCTGTTAAACTGCCTGCTGTTGTTGGTGTTCCTGTTAAACTGCCTGCTGTTGCTGGTGTTCCTGTTAAACTGCCTGCTGTTGTTGGTGTTCCTGTTAAACTGCCTGCTGTTGCTGGTGTTCCTGTTAAACTGCCTGCTGTTGTTGGTGTTCCTGTTAAACTGCCTGCTGTTGTTGGTGTTCCTGTTAAACTGTCTGCTGTTGTTGTTGGTTGCTGTATGTTATGACCACGCATACACCAGTATGATCATACTGAGGCTGGTGTATGATTGTGCTTAAACTATACATTGATATCTTGGTTGATAGCCTCGTATCACAAAAATTATAATTATGATAAGCTTATGTGACAGTATATATTACTTACTCTGTGTATTGTCAATGTATGACATACATCACCCAGTTTATATTAATTCTGTATCAAAGATGTATGTCATGTAATTGTGGTTATATATATATATATATATATATATATATATATATATATATATATATATATATATATATATATATATATATATATATATATATATATATATATATATATATATATATATATATATATATATATATATATATATATATATATATATATATATATATATATATATATATATATATATATATATATATATATATATATATATATATATATAGTATATTTTGGTAGCAGTCTTTCCTGTAGACATATATTATTAAATATGACCAAAAAAGTAAGATTAATAATTCTAACACGAATTTTCTCAATCTTTCGTACATTTATTTTCACTGTTGGAGGTAATTCAAAAATCAATTCTCCAAAATTCATTTTTATTTCTAGTCTGACGCGACACTTGAGCGTGTTTCGTAAAACTTATTACATTTTCAACGACTTTAGTTAACACATACACAACTGAATAGAACTTACACATCTCCGATTTTGTTTATATCTACATTTTGAGTGAGGTGGATGGGGTGAGGTGGAATTTAATAAGGTATTAATTTCATCAACACAAGCCAGAACATGAAACAATGGGTATTGAATAGAAGTGATTGTAGAAAGCCTATTGGTCCATATTTCTTGATGCTTCTATATGGGAGCGAAGTCTTGAGGTGGGTAGAATATAGTTGTGCTTTAATTGGCTGTTGATTGCTGGTGTTGACTTCTTGATGTGTAATGCCTGGCAAACGTCAAGCCGCCTGCTATAACTGTATCTATCGATGATTTCTGTGTTGTTTACTAGGATTTCTCTGGCGATGGTTTGGTTGTGGGAAGAGATTATATGTTCCTAAATGGAGCCCTGTTGCTTATGCATCGTTAAACGTCTAGAAAGAGATGTTGTTGTCTTGCCTATATACTGGGTTTTTTGGAGCTTACAGTCCCCAAGAGGGCATTTGAAGGCATAGACGACGTTAGTCTCTTTTAAAGCGTTCTGTTTTGTGTCTGGAGAGTTTCTCATGAGTAGGCTGGCCGTTTTTCTGGTTTTATAGTAAATCGTCAGTTGTATCCTCTGATTTTTGTCTGTAGGGATAACGTTTCTATTAACAATATCTTTCAGGACCCTTTCCTCCGTTTTATGAGCTGTGGAAAAGAAGTTCCTGTAAAATAGTCTAATAGGGGGTATAGGTATTGTGTTGGTTGTCTCTTCAGAGGGTGCATGGCGTTTCACTTTCCTTCTTATGATGTCTTCGACGAAACCATTGGAGAAGCCGTTGTTGACTAGGACCTGCCTTACCCTACAGAGTTCTTCGTCGACTTGCTTCCATTCTGAGCTGTGGCTGAGAGCACGGTCGACATATGCGTTAACAACACTCCTTTTGTACCTATCTGGGCAGTCGCTTTTGGCATTTAGGCACATTCCTATGTTCGTTTCCTTAGTGTAGACTGCAGTGTGGAAACCTCCGCTCTTTTCCATGACTGTTACATCTAGAAAGGGCAGCTTCCCATCCTTTTCCATCTCATAAGTGAAACGCAGCACGGAACTCCGCTCAAATGCCTCTTTCAACTCCTGCAGATGTCTGACATCAGGTACCTGTGTAAAAATGTCGTCAACATACCTGCAGTATATGGCCGGTTTCATGTTCATGTCGACTAAGACTTTTTGCTCGATGGTACCCATGTAGAAGTTTGCAAACAGGACACCTAGGGGAGAACCCATGGCGACCCCATCTACTTGCTTATACATGTGCCCATCCGGGCTCAAGAAGGGTGCCTCTTTAGTACAAGCTTGGAGTAGTTTCCTTAGGATATTTTCTGGTATGTCAAGAGGAGTACAGGCTGGATCACGATACACTCTGTCGGCTATCATCCCGATTGTCTCGTCCACTGGTACGTTAGTGAACAGCGATTCTACGTCCAACGAGGCTCTTATCCCTGTGGCCCGTGTGCCCCACAGTAAGTCAACAAATTCCTTTGGAGACTTCAGGCTGAAGGCGCAAGGAACATAAGGAGTCAGCAGGCCGTTGAGTCGCTTCGCCAGTCTGTACGTGGGTGTGGGTATCTGGCTAATGATTGGCCGAAGTGGGTTTCCAGGCTTGTGTGTCTTGACATTTCCATACGCATATCCAGGTTTATATTCCCCAATGATCTTTGGCAGGTGGAGTCCGGATTTCTTGGCGTTCACAGTTTCGATCAGTTTGTTGACCTTTGCTTTCAATTCGGCTGTAGTGTCCTTCGTTACCCTTTGGAACTTAGTTTGGTCAGAGAGTATGAGGTTCATTTTCGCCAGATATTCGTCTTTTTTAAGAATGACATATATTGGCGACTTGTCACCTCTCCTGACAACTATCTCCTTGTTCTCACGAAGGCTTTTAGCTGCCGCTTTGAGCTCGGGGGACAGTATGGTGCTTCTGTAATTGCCTCGATTCTTTCCTCCTTCTGCAATAAGTTCTGCTTGTAAGGTATCTTTGGTAGTGACCTTCTTTTGTGTCTCGAGGTCGAATATGTCGCCCAACCGAATTTCCAACTCTACTTTCCGGGCCATCTCACTCGGTCTGGACATAACGTGACAGTTTATGCCCAGATTTAGGAGAGTGACTTGGTCCTCAGTGAGGTTAATTCCTGCAAGGTTCAGGAAGCCATCTCTTGGTCGTGGAATTGCCATAGGTCCTCCATATAATGTTGTTAGTTTCTTGATAAATCTTGTTTCAGTGCTGAGGTGATGTCGGTCTGTGAGGATGTCAAGGTGTTGTTCAATGCGGGTATGGATACTTTCGTCGATGTTGCTATTTCTCCACTCGTTTGTAGCATGAAGTAGTTGCGTTTTGTTGTCTTTGATTTCATTCTCTGCCTTGTATATCTGATCACGAATCAGATCCTGGCGATATTTTATCGTGAAGGCTTGATTCCTTGCTGCTGGGTCGTGCGTTTTAATATTAGTATATTTTGGTAGCAGTCTTTCCTGTAGACATATATTATTAAATATGACCGAAAAAGTAAGATTAATAATTCTAACACGAATTTTCTCAATCTTTCGTACATTTCTTTTCACTGTTGGAGGTAATTCAAAAATCAATTCTCCAAAATTCATTTTTATTTCTAGTCTGACGCGACACGAGCGCGTTTCGTAAAACTTATTACATTTTCAAAGACTTTAGTTAACACATACACAACTGAATAGAACTTACACATCTCCGATTTTGTTTATATCTACATTTTGAGTGAGGTGGATGGGGTGAGGTTGTATTTAATAAGGTATTAATTTCATCAACACAAGCCAGAACATGTTCTGGCTTGTGTTGATGAAATTAGGGAGATGGGTTGATGGGTTAGGGAGAGATGGGGAGCCTGGGGTGGATGGGGCTGGGAGGGAGGGGGGTGTGGGAGGAAGGAGAGCTTGGGGTGGAGGTACCGGGGAGGGTATAGGCTAGAGAAACCATGGAGGGCATGGGGGTGTGGGAACAGGTAGGGCCTTGGGTGGGGGAAGGGGGTGGGGAGGAAGGAGGGCATGCAGGAAAAAATTGGTGGGCCTGGAGTTGGAGAGCAGGGGGACATGGTCTTCGGAGGGTCCCTATTGGTGGGGGGAGGTTATCTTGAGGTTATCTTGAGTTGATTTTGGGGCTTTAGTGTCCCTGCGGCCCGGTCCCCGACCAGGCCTCCACCCCCAGGAAGCAGCCCGTGACAGCTGACTAACTCCCAGGTACCTATTTACTGCTAGGTAACAGGGACATAGGGTGAAAGAAACTCTGCCCATCGTTTCTCGCCGGCGCCCAGGATCGAACCCGGGACCACAGGATCACGTGTCCAGTGTGCTGTCCGCTCGGCCGGCCGGCCGTCTGCTCCTCCCGACTGGGGAGGTGCAGGTGATTGGGGGGAATGATTGTGGGGTGGGATGGTGGGAGGTTTCTGTTATATTCCTCCTTGGGGGATGATGGCCTGCAGGTGAGGGGAGTCCTACTCTCCTCTGAGTTTACTGGAGGTACTGCCCCAAGTTCTGTGACTCCCTGTTCCCATATCTCCCCTTGCATCTCCTCCTTGCTGCTGCAGCCCTCCTCCTCTCTTCCGTCGTCATGTCCCTCTGCAGAAAAGCATCCTTGTATCCCTCTTGTCTCATAAGCTTGCTCTTCCTTGACAGGATTTCCTCTGTTGTTGCCTTGTTTGTAAGCTCTAACTTTATTAGTCATTTTCATTCATTCTTGTAAGTGCAGCTATTATGCACTTACAAGAATGAATGGAACTCCTTATTATGCACTCCTACAACTACTATGGACTTTTTTTCTAGCCTTTGAGACTTGCAATATTGCAACTTCCTGGGATATAGTCGCTTTCTTAGCTGCTTCCTCTATTACAGCCTTGGCACTTGGGATATTTTGCAGAATTTCTGCAAACGGTTAAACGAGAGTTAAACTGTGTCGTTTAACCGATATAGCATACCAACGAGGGTCTCCGGGGAAGGAGTCCTCCATTCACTTCATCCCCTGTTTCCACAGGGTTCTTTGCCTCGTGCTGGTTCGAATTCGGATTTCCCTGAGTTTCTTTATCTCTTCCTTGGCTTCCCCATGCTCACTCTGTAGGCTGTTATTACTTCATGCATTGCGATCATTTCTCTGATATAGTTCTCTAATGCTTGGGTGACCCATTCACAGGAAATATCCTTCAATCTCCCTTCTCCCTGTGTTAGTGTGTGTGTGTAAGTGTGTGTGTGTGTGTGTATGTGTGTGTGTGGGGGGGGGCCTCCATGCTGGGGCCGCATACTCCAGGATTGGTCTTACATATGGGGTATACAAGATTCTGTATGATTCCTTACACAGGTTCCTGAAGGCTGTTCTGATGTTAGCCAGTTAGTACGCTGCAGATGTAATTCTTTTTATGTGGACTTCAGGAGACAGGTTTGGTATGATATTAACCCCTAGATCTTTCTCTCTGTCCGTTTCACGAAGTATTTCATCTCCTATTCTGTATCCTGTGTCTGGCCTCCTGTTTCCATCGCCTAGTTTCATTACCTTACATTTACTCGGTTGAACTTTAGTTGCCATTTGTTGGACCATTCATTCAGTCTGTCTAGGTCATCTTGTAGCCTCCTACTGTCTTCCTCCGTCTTAATCCTTCTCATAATTTTTACATCATCAGCAAACAATGAGAGGAACGATTCTATACCCCTTGGAAGATCATTTACATATTTAAGAAACAGTATAGGTACAAGGACTGAACCCTGCAGAACTCCACTGGTGATGCCTCACCAATCTGAGACCTCACCCCTCACAGTGACTCGCTGTCTTCTGTTGCTTAGGTACTCCCTTAACCATTGGGGTACCTTACCTTTCACTCCTGCCTGCATCTCCAGCTTTCGACCTAGTCTCTGGTGTGGTACTGTGTCAAAGGCTTTCTGGTAATCCAAAAATATGCAGTCTGCCCACCCTTCTCTTCCTTGTCTGATTTTTGTTGCCCGGTCGTGGAATTAAATTAATCCTGTGAGGCAGGACTTGCCATCCCTGAACCCATGTTGATGCTGTGTTACAAAGTTCTTTTGCTCCAGATGCTCCACAAACTTTATTTGCACAATCTTCTCCATCAGCTTGCATGGTATGCAAGTTAGAGACATTCGCCTGTATTTCAGTGCCTCCTGTCTATCCCCTTTCTTGTATAAAGGGACTACATTATTTATTTATCAATTTTTGGGCAGTTCCCATGTTACCAGTGATTTCTTATACACTGTAGAAAGTGACAGGCACAGTGCTTCTTCTCCTTCCTTTAGTATCCAAGGGGAGATTCCATCTGGGCATATAGCCTTTGCCACATACAACTCTAGCAAAGGCTTCCTTACATCCCCACTGGTAATCTCAAACTCTTATAGTGGTTCCTGGTTAACTATTCCCTCTCTTATCTCTGGAACTTCTTCTTGCTCTAATGTGTAGACCTCCTGGAATTTCTTATTCATTTCCTCACACACTTCCTTGTCGTTTGTAGTGAGTCTGTTTGCCCCTATCCTCAATAACATTAACTGTTACTTTACTGTTGTTTTTCTCCTGATGTGGCTGTGAGTTTTTGCCTTGCTTGCGATATCGTTTTCGTATTGCCCTTCTGCCTCTCTTCTCAACCTGACATATTCATTCCTGGCACTCTGGTACTTTTTACTGCTGTCAAGTGTCCTGTTATTTCTATAGTTTCTCCACACCTTTTTACTTTGCTGCTTAGCTAGCCTACATCTCTGATTAAATCATGGGTTTCTCATCTGCATTTCGTTGTTTTCCTTTTGGACTGGGACAAACTTATCTGCTGCCTCCTTAAACTTCTGCGTGATGTAGTCCATCATGTCTTGGGCCACCTTTCCCCTGAGCTCTGTTTCCCATGTTAAATCTGTTAGGAATTTCCTTATCTCCTCATAGTTCCCCTTTCGAAATACCAGCCTTTTGTTTTCAGTTCCCCTCCTCGAGTTCATTAACCCTTATTCAACCAGATAGTCAAACGTCAGTACACTGTGGTCGCTCATTCCTACTGGGGCCTTGAAACCGATTTCGCTTATGTCGGAGTCGTTCAAAGTGAAGATTAGGTAGAGTCTCGCTGGTTCATCATTTCCTCTCATTCTTGTGGGTTCCCTGACATGCTGGGTTAAAAAGTTTCTTGTTGCCACCTCCAATAGTTTAGCTCTCCATGTATCCTCGGCTCCATGCGGTTCCTTGTTCTCCCAGTCTATCCTTCCAGGATTGAAGTCCCCCATGATGAGCAGATGGGATCTATTTCTACAGGCAGCAGAGGTGTGTGAAGTGTGTATTCACCTAGTTGTATTCACCTAATTGTGCTTGCGGGGGATGAGCTCTGCTCTTTGGTCCCGCCTCTCAATTGTCAATCAACTGGTGTACAGATTCCTGAGCCTGCTGGTCACTATCATATCTACATTTGAAACTGTGAATGGAGTCAGCCTCCACCACATCACTGCCTAATGCATTCCACCTTTTAACTACTCTGACACTGAAAAAGTTCTTTCTAACGTCCCTGTGGCTCATTCGGGTGCTAAGTTTCCACTGTGTCCCCTTGTTCGCGTACCACCAGTGTTAAACAGTTAATATTTATCTACCCTGTATTCCCATGAGAATTTTGTAGGTAATGATCATGTCTCCCCTTACATTTCTGTCTTCCTGTGTCGTGAAGTCCACTTCACGCAGTCTTTCTTCGTAACTCATGCCTCTTAGTTCTGGGACTAGTCTAGTGGCATACCTCTGAACTTTTTCCAGCTTCGTCCTGTGCTTGACGAGGTACGGGCTCCATGCCTGAGCCGCATACTCCAAAATTGGTCTTAAATATATGGTATACAAAGTTCTGAATGATTCCTTACACTGAATGAAGGTGCGCTTGCGTGCGTGTGCACCTAGATGTACTCACCTAAATGGGCTTGCATGGACGAGCTTGGCTCATACCTCTATCCACTCTCGTTTAACCGTTCAAACTTAATCCCAATTTTAGTACGAATGAAATTCTCTCTTAACATTTATGTGGGCCATGTGTGCCTATAGTTCACACGTCAGCCACCTGAGTCAGCGGTCTTCACTGTTGAAGAATACTTCCTTGTGTACATCGTCAGTCCCCTTTGTCTTCCTTGTAGTTCAGGTCCCTTGCATTAAGAACTGTTTTTCATATCTTTTGGAGTTTTTCTTGTTAAATGTTTTGCATTTTCCATTTTTGGCGAAGGTTCCATGCGGAGCTGCCTGGCAGAGCTGCCTTTTAGGTTCCCATGGCAAAGCTGCAGAGCTGTCTATGTCTATTAGGTTCCCATGGCAGAGGTTCCCATGCCTGTCTATTAGGTTCCCATGGCAGAGGTGCGGAGCTATTAGGCCCATCCTGTCTATGGCCCAGAGCTGCCTATTAGGCTCCCATAGCTCCCATGGCAGAGCTGTCCTATTAGGTTCCATGGCATGTCTATTAGGTTCCCATGGCAGAGCTGCCTATTAGGTTCCCATGGCGGAGCTGCCTATTAGGTTCCCATGGCAGAGCTGTCTATTAGGCTCCCATGGCAGAGCTGTCTATTAGGTTCTGTCTATTAGGTTCCCATCCTGTCTATGGCAGAGAGCTGTCTATTAGGTTCCCATGGCAGAGCTGCATTAGGTTCCCATGGTGCTGTCTATTAGGTTCCCATGACAGAGGTGCCTATTAGGTTCCCATGGCAGAGCTGTCTATTAGGTTCCCATTGCGGAGCTGCCTATTAGGTTCCCATGGCAGAGCTGCCAATACATGTGTTAGTGAAACAACGGGACCCGTTGTTTCATGGGACCCGGTATATGGGTCCCATATATGGTATAATTGTCGAAATTTCTGAAGGTTTGACGGACGTTGGTCGGGTTGTCGTATGTTTCTGACAGTGAGCTGCTAATGTATGGCCTTGAAGATCTAGCCTAATGTCTGCTCTCAGGTCTTTATCGTCTTCGGATTCAAGACTTCCATATCCTCTTTATCTTATGCTACTTCTCTTCTTATCCTCTTTCCAGTCCCCGTAACTTGCAATTGGCTGTGATAAATACCCGCAGCCTGACTTCCTGACGCGCGAAGAATTACATTTTGCCTCATCACTCTCTGTTGCTTTATTTCTGTCATCTTATTGTATTATTCTTCGTTGTTGGTCAAGCAGGATTTTCCATCGCTAAATACATTGAGCACAATGGAGACAATGTTTAGCTGTTCTTAGTGTTCAAGAGTCTACCTCGCAGAAGCTGTGGGACGAGTGTGTGATCACTGTGTTTGTCTCTGTGTGCCTTCAAGCTTGGCTCCTCGTCCCCACCTCTTAGCTTTCAGCTATTTGGAATAACTATGCCTCTCGACATTCCTGAATTTCGTTGTAAAAAAAAATTATCTAATAAAGATTTTGGCTTGAGGAGCACTCTGTTATCTTCACCCATAGTTAACCCCACTTGCTAACCACTCATCATCTATATGATACTCATTTCATCATCATACTCACTTCAGTCATCATTTGGTCATCATAATATTATTATCAATCCCACGTCACCAAAATGTTTTTAACACTGATACCCAGCGCACACACTTTCCCTTTGCCTTACAAAGACAGAGCAGTGATGGGCTGTTTTATGTGATGATCGATTTATGTCTCCCTCTTCTCTTGTAGAGCCGCTCTCGACACTGTTCTCACAACCTTTTAGCAAAGTGTCTTAACTCTTAGGCTGCGGACCAACTTGGAGGAGCTTCTTCCACAGTGTAAAATGTTTCAGAAAAATTAAAAAGAAATTCGTTCTTATGAATTTAAATTGAAAATTATTGAGTTCTTGAACATAATTACGTAATTCTACGCACTTTTTTTTGGCCACGGGAGAAGGGAGAACAAACACTTAAGGGGGATTTAATTCATGGGAGCCCGTTCTCTTTTTTAGTCTCGTTCATATTATAAGAAAGTGTAGGAAACACGTGGCGAAAACTTGGGTAAAAACTAATAACTTTAACACACCTGAAATGAAATTGACCATGTTTCTGCTGGTCCTGAACCTTCGTCAGACCCTTCGTCAAGTAGGTAGCGTTGCCGAGCGGTCTAAGGCGCTGGTTTAAGGCACCAGTCTCTTCGGAGGCGTGGGATCGAATCCCACCGCTGCCAGGTGTTTTTTTTGGGCCTAACACCTGAGTGAACAGCGCTTCGGATTCGTAGTCCTGAGTTTCCAGGTTCGATTTCCAGTGGAAGCGGAAACAAATGGGCTGAGTTTCTTTCACGCTAATGCACCTGTTCACCTAGTAGTAAGTAGGTACCTGGGAGTTAGACAGCTGCTACGGGCTGCTTCCTCGGGGGTGTGTAACAAAAAGGAGGCCTGGTCGAGGACCGGGCCGCGGGGACCCTAAGCCCCGAAATCGTCTCAAGATAACCTCAAGATAAGCCCACCTCTTTCCTCTCTCTCCAAACTTCCCTACACATCAAACTAAACAGTAATCCAACGACAGCAGCTGCATTAGTAGCACATTCCACAGCCGTTACAATGATTAGGAAAGCCGTTGAGGAATGGGACTCACTAGTGAACATTCTGCACCTACATCCGCCACCAAGATGATGTTATTAAAAGACGACTAAAACAGAAGCGAAAAAGAAACGGGGAAAAAGGAGGAAACCCCACCTCCATATAAAACGTTAACCCAAATATCAGAGTAACAAGGTTATCGCGAATAACCGAACTCAATTACGGGCTCACCAAAGCCCATGCTACTTGGAACTTTTAGTTCCGAGTAACTGAATCTAAAACAACAACAACAACAAGAACGAAACAAGTGAGGTCAATGTTCGGTGTCTCCCTAACCTTCCCTCACGCCTTACAACAGATTCCTTCTTCTTAGTTGCTCAGTAACGGCATGATAAGAGACCGACTGTAACGCAGTCCAGTGTGTGGGTGAGGTTAGTAGGAGACTGTGTAGTACCAGCAGCAGCAGGCAGTAGGAGACTGTGTAGTACCAGCAGCAGCAGGCAGTAGGAGACTGTGTAGTACCAGCAGCAGCGGGTACTACACAGTCTCCTACTGTCTGCTGCTGCTTGGTCTATTGCCTACAGGTGTTGTAGTACAGCCGCCTGCTGCCGATTCTAGTCAATACATGTTACTATTTATGTTGCCTGTGCCTGCTGCTGTTGTTTCTTCTGCCTGCTGCTTGAGGTGGCTCCTCGTACCTCCGCTGGTACTGCTACCTCTGCTGCTATTTCTGACGGTATTGCCTAGTGCCGAGGCTGATTGTAAGGTGGTAGGTATTATACATCAAGTGGGTTTTGCTGCTGCAACAATTGTACAGATTTTTGCGCTCTTAGTTGATATTGCAACTGCAGACAGTTCTTCGGAGCACCGATGTTATTGTTGTTAGGTTAATTTCCTGGTGGGGATTGTTCATTTGTCTAATGTTGTTGGCGGCTGCGGATGCTGTTGGACAGTTGGTGGCTGTTTAGTCGCCTGCTTCTGTTGTTGTTGGTTGCTGTTAAACTGCCTGCTGTGGTTGGTGGTTCCTGTTGAACTGCCTGTTGTTGGTGGTGTTCCTGTTAAACTGCCTGCTGTTGTTGGTGGTTCCTGTTAAACTGTCTGCTGTTGCTGGTGGTTCCTGTTAAACTGCCTGTTGTTGTTGGTGTTCCTGTTAAACTGCCTGCTGTTGTTGGTGGTTCCTGTTAAACTGTCTGCTGTTGCTGGTGGTTCCTGTTAAACTGCCTGCTATTCCTAGTGTTCCTGTTAAATTGCCTGCTGTTGCTGGTGTTCCTGTTAAACTGTATGCTGTGGTTGTTGGTTCCTGTTAAACTGCCTGTTGTTGTTGGTGGTTCCTGTTAAACTGCCTGCTGTTGGTGGTGTTCCTGTTAAACTGCCTGCTGTTGTTGGTGGTTCCTGTTAAACTGTCTGCTGTTGCTGGTGGTTCCTGTTAAACTGCCTGTTGTTGTTGGTGTTCCTGTTAAACTGCCTGCTGTTGTTGGTGGTTCCTGTTAAACTGTCTGCTATTGCTGGTGGTTCCTGTTAAACTGCCTGCTGTTCCTAGTGTTCCTGTTAAATTGCCTGCTGTTGCTGGTGTTCCTGTTAAACTGTCTGCTGTGGTTGTTGGTTCCTGTTAAACTGCCTGTTGTTGTTGGTGGTTCCTGTTAAACTGCCTGCTGTTGTTGGTGTTCCTGTTAAACTGCCTGCTGTTGTTGGTGTTCCTGTTAAACTGTCTGCTGTTGTTGGTGTTCCTGTTAAACTGCCTGCTGTTGTTGGTGGTTCCTGTTAAACTGCCTGCTGTTGTTGGTGTTCCTGTTAAACTGCCTGCTGTTGCTGGTGTTCCTGTTAAACTGTCTGCAGTTGCTGGTGGTTCCTGTTAAACTGTCTGCTGTTGCTGGTGGTTCCTGTTAAACTGTCTGCTGTTGTTGGTGGTTCCTGTTAAACTGCCTGCTGTTGTTGGTGTTCCTGTTAAACTGCCTGCTGTTGTTAGTGTTCCTGTTAAACTGCCTGCTGTTGTTGGTGTTCTTGTTAAACTGCCTGCTGTTGTTGGTGGTTCCTGTTAAACTGCCTGTTGTTGTTGGTTGCTGTATGTTATGACCACGCATACACCAGTATGATCATACTGAGGCTGGTGTATGATTGTGTTCAAACTATACAGTGATATCTTGGTTGATAGCCTCGTATCACAAAAATTTTAATTATGACAAGCTTATGTGACAGTATATATTACTTACTTTGCGTATTGTCAATGTATGACTTACATCACCCAGTTTATATTAATTCTGTATCAAAGATGTATGTCATGTAATTGTGGTTATAAATATATATATATACATGTCGTACCTAGTAGCCAGAACGCACTTCTCAGCCTACTATGCAAGGCCCAATTTGCCTAATAAGCCAAGTTTTCATGAATTAATTGATTTTCGACTACCTAACCTACCTAACCTAACCTAACCTAACTTTTTCGGCTACCTAACCTAACCTAACCTATAAAGATAGGTTAGGTTAGGTTAGGTAGGGTTGGTTAGGTTCGGTCATATATCTACGTTAATTTTAACTCCAATTAAAAAAATTGACCTCATTCGTAATGAAATGGTTAGCTTTAATATTTCATTTGAAAAAAATTAGAGAAAATATATTAATTCAGGAAAACTTGGCTTAATAGGCAAATCGGGCCTTGCATAGTAGGCCGAGAAGTGCATTCTGGCTACTAGGTACGACATACATATATATATATATATATATATATATATATATATATATATATATATATATATATATATATATATATATATATATATATATATATATATATATATATATATATATATATATATATAAATATGTCGTACCTAGTAGCCAGAACGCACTTCTCAGCCTACTATGCAAGGCCCATTTTGCCTAATAAGCCAAGTTTTCATGAATTATTTGTTTTACGATTACCTAACCTACCTAACCTAACCTAACCTAACTTTTTCCGCTACCTAACCTAACCTAACCTATAAAGATAGGTTAGGTAGGGTTGGTTAGGTTAGGTTATATATCTACGTTAATTTTAACTGTAATAAAAAAAAATTACCTCATACATAATGAAATGGGTAGCTTTATCATTTCAAAGAAAAAAATTGAGAAAATATATTAATTCAGCAGAACTTGGCTTATTAGGCAATTCGGGCCTTGCGTAGTAGGCCGAGAAGTGCATTCTGGCTACTAGGTACGACATACATATATATATATATATATATATATATATATATATATATATATATATATATATATATATATATATATATATATATATATATATATATATATATATATATGTCGTACCTAGTAGCCAGAACGCACTTCTCAGCCTACTATGCAAGGCCCATTTTGCCTAATAAGCCAAGTTTTCATGAATTAATTGTTTTACGATTACCTAACCTACCTAACCTAACCTAACCTAACTTTTTCGGCTACCTAACCTAACCTAACCTATAAAGATAGGTTAGGTAGGGTTGGTTAGGTTAGGTTATATATCTACGTTAATTTTAACTGCAATAAAAAAAAATTACCTCATACATAATGAAATGGGTAGCTTTATCATTTCAAAGAAAAAAATTGAGAAAATATATTAATTCAGCAGAACTTGGCTTATTAGGCAATTCGGGCCTTGCGTAGTAGGCCGAGAAGTGCATTCTGGCTACTAGGTACGACATATATATATATGTATATATATATATATATATATATATATATATATATATATATATATATATATATAACTGAAAACTCACACCCCAGAAGTGACTCGAACCCATACTCCCAGGAGCCACGCAACTGGTATGTACAAGACGCCTTAATCCACTTGACCATCACGACCGGACATAATGAGGTGATAGCCGAGGCTATTTGAACCACCCCACCGCCGGCACTCGGATAGTAATCTTGGGCATAGCATTTTACCAAATCACCTCATTCTTTGGGGCACACGTGAGGAACACAAATGCGAACAAGCCTGAATGGTCCCCAGGACAATATGCAACTGAAAACTCACACCCCAGAAGTGACTCGAACCCATACTCCCAGGAGCCACGCAACTGGTATGTACAAGACGCCTTAATCCACTTGACCATCACGACCGGACATAATGAGGTGATAGCCGAGGCTATTTGAACCACACCACCGCCGGCACTCGGATAGTAATCTTGGGCATAGCATTTTACCAAATCACCTCATTCTTTGGGGCACACGTGAGGAACGTGTGGTAGCATTGGTAAAATGCTATGCCCAAGATTACTATCCGAGTGCCGGCGGTGGGGTGGTTCAAATAGCCTCGGCTATCACCTCATTATGTCCGGTCGTGATGGTCAAGTGGATTAAGGCGTCTTGTACATACCAGTTGCGTGGCTCCTGGGAGTATGGGTTCGAGTCACTTCTGGGGTGTGAGTTTTCAGTTGCATATTGTCCTGGGGACCATTCAGGCTTGTTCGCATTTGTGTTCCTCACGTGTGCCCCAAAGAATGAGGTGATTTGGTAAAATGCTATGCCCAAGATTACTATCCGAGTGCCGGCGGTGGGGTGGTTCAAATAGCCTCGGCTATCACCTCATTATGTCCGGTCGTGATGGTCAAGTGGATTAAGGCGTCTTGTACATACCAGTTGCGTGGCTCCTGGGAGTATGGGTTCGAGTCACTTCTGGGGTGTGAGTTTTCAGTTGCATATTGTCCTGGGGACCATTCAGGCTTGTTCGCATTTGTGTTCCTCACGTGTGCCCCAAAGAATGAGGTGATTTGGTAAAATGCTATGCCCAAGATTACTATCCGAGTGCCGGCGGTGGGGTGGTTCAAATAGCCTCGGCTATCACCTCATTATGTCCGGTCGTGATGGTCAAGTGGATTAAGGCGTCTTGTACATACCAGTTGCGTGGCTCCTGGGAGTATGGGTCCGAGTCGTTTCTGGGGTGTGAGTTTTCAGTTGCATATTGTCCTGGGGACCATTCAGGCTTGTTCGCATATATATATATATATATATATATATATATATATATATATATATATATATATATATATATTTTATTAAATATGACCGAAAAAGTAAGATTAATAATTCTAACACGAATTTTCTCAATCTTTCGTACATTATGCTTCACTGTTGGAGGTAAATCAAAAATCACTTCTCCAAAATTCATTTTTATTTCTAGTCTGACGCGACACGGGCGCGTTTCGTAAAACTTATTACATTTTCAAAGACTTCACAAATACACAACTGATTAGAACTTGCGTTTCCCTGATTTTATATCTACATTTGAGTGAGGTGGGAAGGGTGATGTGGCATTACATTTGAGTAAGGTGGGAAGGATGATGTGGCATTAGAGGATATTAATAGGGTATTAAAAGTATCAACACAAGACAGAACACGAAACAATGGATATTGAATAGAAGTGTTTGTAGAAAGCCTATTGGTCCATATTTCTTGATGCTTCTATATTGGAGCGGAGTCTTGAGGTGGGTAGAATATAGTTGTGCAATAATTGGCTGTTGATTGCTGGTGTTGACTTCTTGATGTGTAGTGCCTCGCAAACGTCGAGCCGCCTGCTATCGCTGTATCTATCGATGATTTCTGTGTTGTTTACTAGGATTTCTCTGGCGATGGTTTGGTTATGGGAAGAGATTATATGTTCCTTAATGGAGCCCTGTTGTTTATGCATCGTTAAACGCCTAGAAAGAGATGTTGTTGTCTTGCCTATATACTGGGTTTTTTGGAGCTTACAGTCCCCAAGTGGGCATTTGAAGGCATAGACGACGTTAGTCTCTTTTAAAGCGTTCTGTTTCGTGTCTGGAGAGTTTCTCATGAGTAGGCTGGCCGTTTTTCTGGTTTTATAGTAAATCGTCAGTTGTATCCTCTGATTTTTGTCTGTAGGGATAACGTTTCTATTAACAATATCTTTCAGGACCCTTTCCTCTGTTTTATGAGCTGTGGAAAAGAAGTTCCTGTAAAATAGTCTAATAGGGGGTATAGGTGTTGTGTTAGTTGTCTCTACGGAGGTTGCATGGCTTTTCACTTTCCTTCTTATGATGTCTTCGATGAAACCATTGGAGAAGCCGTTATTGACTAGAACCTGCCTTACCCTACAGAGTTCTTCGTCGACTTGCTTCCATTCTGAGCTGTGGCTGAGAGCACGGTCGACGTATGCGTTAACAACACTCCTCTTGTACCTGTCAGGGCAGTCGCTGTTGGCATTTAGGCACATTCCTATGTTTGTTTCCTTTGTGTAGACTGCAGTGTGGAAACCTCCGCCCTTTTCCATGACTGTTACATCTAGAAAAGGCAGCTTCCCATCCTTTTCCGTCTCGTAAGTGAAACGCAGCATGGAACTCTGCTCAAATGCCTCCTTCAGCTCCTGCAGATGTCTGACATCAGGTACCTGTGTAAAAATGTCGTCAACATACCTGCAGTATATGGCCGGTTTCAAGTTCATGTCGACTAAGACTTTTTGCTCGATGGTACCCATGTAGAAGTTTGCAAACAGGACACCTAGGGGAGAACCCATAGCGACCCCATCTACTTGCTTATACATGTGCCCATCCGGGCTCAAGAAGGGTGCCTCTTTAGTACAAGCTTGGAGTAGTTTCCTCAGAATACTTTCTGGCATGTCAAGAGGAGTACAGGCTGGATCACGATACACTCTGTCGGCTATCATTCCGATTGTCTCGTCCACAGGTACGTTGGTGAACAGCGATTCTACGTCCAACGAGGCTCTTATCCCTGTGGCCCGTGCGCCCCGCAGTAAGTCCACAAATTCCTTTGGAGACTTCAGGCTGAAGGCGCAAGGAACATAAGGAGTCAGCAGGCCGTTGAGTCGCTTCGCCAATCTGTACGTGGGTGTGGGTATCTGGCTAATGATTGGCCGAAGTGGGTTTCCAGGCTTGTGCGTCTTGACATTTCCATACGCATATCCAGGTTTTGACATGCCAGAAAGTATTCTGAGGAAACTACTCCAAGCTTGTACTAAAGAGGCACCCTTCTTGAGCCCGGATGGGCACATGTATAAGCAAGTAGATGGGGTCGCTATGGGTTCTCCCCTAGGTGTCCTGTTTGCAAACTTCTACATGGGTACCATCGAGCAAAAAGTCTTAGTCGACATGAACTTGAAACCGGCCATATACTGCAGGTATGTTGACGACATTTTTACACAGGTACCTGATGTCAGACATCTGCAGGAGCTGAAGGAGGCATTTGAGCAGAGTTCCGTGCTGCGTTTCACTTACGAGACGGAAAAGGATGGGAAGCTGTCTTTTCTAGATGTAACAGTCATGGAAAAGGGCGGAGGTTTCCACACTGCAGTCTACACAAAGGAAACAAACATAGGAATGTGCCTAAATGCCAACAGCGACTGCCCTGACAGGTACAAGAGGAGTGTTGTTAACGCATACGTCGACCGTGCTCTCAGCCACAGCTCAGAATGGAAGCAAGTCGACGAAGAACTCTGTAGGGTAAGGCAGGTTCTAGTCAATAACGGCTTCTCCAATGGTTTCATCGAAGACATCATAAGAAGGAAAGTGAAAAGCCATGCAACCTCCGTAGAGACAACTAACACAACACCTATACCCCCTATTAGACTATTTTACAGGAACTTCTTTTCCACAGCTCATAAAACAGAGGAAAGGGTCCTGAAAGATATTGTTAATAGAAACGTTATCCCTACAGACAAAAATCAGAGGATACAACTGACGATTTACTATAAAACCAGAAAAACGGCCAGCCTACTCATGAGAAACTCTCCAGACACGAAACAGAACGCTTTAAAAGAGACTAACGTCGTCTATGCCTTCAAATGCCCACTTGGGGACTGTAAGCTCCAAAAAACCCAGTATATAGGCAAGACAACAACATCTCTTTCTAGGCGTTTAACGATGCATAAACAACAGGGCTCCATTAAGGAACATATAATCTCTTCCCATAACCAAACCATCGCCAGAGAAATCCTAGTAAACAACACAGAAATCATCGATAGATACAGCGATAGCAGGCGGCTCGACGTTTGCGAGGCACTACACATCAAGAAGTCAACACCAGCAATCAACAGCCAATTATTGCACAACTATATTCTACCCACCTCAAGACTCCGCTCCAATATAGAAGCATCAAGAAATATGGACCAATAGGCTTTCTACAAACACTTCTATTCAATATCCATTGTTTCGTGTTCTGTCTTGTGTTGATACTTTTAATACCCTATTAATATCCTCTAATGCCACATCATCCTTCCCACCTTACTCAAATGTAATGCCACATCACCCTTCCCACCTCACTCAAATGTAGATATAAAATCAGGGAAACGCAAGTTCTAATCAGTTGTGTATTTGTGAAGTCTTTGAAAATGTAATAAGTTTTACGAAACGCGCCCGTGTCGCGTCAGACTAGAAATAAAAATGAATTTTGGAGAAGTGATTTTTGATTTACCTCCAACAGTGAAGCATAATGTACGAAAGATTGAGAAAATTCGTGTTAGAATTATTAATCTTACTTTTTCGGTCATATTTAATAAAATATGTCTACAGGAAAGACTGCTACCAAAATATACTAATATATATATATATATATATATATATATATATATATATATATATATATATATATATATATATATATATATATATATATATATATATATATGTTGTTCATAGTAGCCAGAGCGTCGTACTCGGCCTGCTATGCATGGCCCGATTTGCCTAATAAGCCAAGTTTTCATGAATAAATATATTTTCTCTCATTTTTTTCTTATGAAATGATAAAGCTACCCATTTCATTATGTATGATGTGGGAACCGACCTGTGAGATTTATATTTATTTAATTTATATGAATTTATATAGAATTTATATTTACGTTAATTTGTATACTTCGATAGCAATTTGTATAATGATAAGTGGACTGTATTTCTGCAATAATTTCATAACCTCACAAATCGATCCTCTACACATTATCGGGGGTTTATAATAATTTAATTTATTATATATGCAGCCAATCAAACTACAGTATTCGACTACATACATTGAAGAGGTTCCTTATCTTATTGTACAGCAGGCCTTAGTCCACCAGGTATAACCAGGATGTAGACACCACATTTTCCCTCTTTGAGGTAGCTTCCATCACCCTGGTAACTGATGCACAAAGCCTTGCTTCCTCGTCTTGACCTGTCAAAAGGGCGCTAACTGTGAAGCCAGGTTCCTAATATATGACAAGCTATATCAGAAAAAACACTGTACATGGAACAATGACGACCTGGCTTAATTACCTTTAGTATGAGGCTATCTCGTGCTCTAACCAGTTCACCCTATATCCAGACATTAATGGCCATAAATGAAAGATAAATGGGTTTCGGAAGAACTCTTAACTTGAATTTGTTGACAGTGTGTTGAAGATGGTACACCTTTGGTTTCCATAACACTACGTCCAAGTAAAATTAACAGGAGCCGTATTTGCTCCCGTGAGCCTCTGGTCTAATATCAACAATGGCTGCCCCTCCCTCACCCTCACGCCTGGCTTACATTGTCCAGATGACAGAAAGTGATAGAAGGGTCACATTTACTCTAATTCTGATAATTAAGTTAATTTATATGAGATGTTTTTATGATGGTAAAGTCCAAAGACTAATGTATTTAAGAATAATTCCCACCATAATAGGTGGTGAATATATAATAGTGTGTGGTAATGATATCCCGTTTTCTATAGACGGTAATTCCACTACAAGTTACGTTTTCTATGGGTAACTTGTTTATACAACACAGCTATTATCTGTCTGTATGATATATTAAATGGTGTCGGATTTTCCGACATAATTCCCCAGGGGCTGCTCAGAGGTCGAAGTTCTATTTAGAACAGACGAACACCGATACTCCTCCTTCGAATTATTAGATTAATTTGATGTTAGTAGTTAGTAATCACACATTTGTGCCTCTGTTCGTACAGGACGGATGTCCCGTACTAGAGTTGCAGGGGTAAGAAGTCTAATGCGATTTCATTTCCCTGTTAAATCTTGAAAGGCTAATATTCAAGCCTAATTACATATTATTTAACCCAGAAGACTGAATGTGATCAAGTACTACAGTCAAGTATGATTCAGGGACTGCAGTGATATCAGTGACATTGGATATAACTTGAAGTTTGTTCAGGTAACTGGTCACTGATATATAAACACTGAGGCCCATGGAATTCATCTTGATTAAATAATAAATGTATCAAATCAGTCATCAGATTTATTGGGGTTTAATTTAGTTAATTGATTCAGAAGATTGAATAGCTCATCATTAAAGTAAAGTATGGTTCTGAGACTGCAGTGGGTTCAGTGACATTGGTCGTAGTGACTTGTAGCTGTTTTAGGCTACTGTTCACTGATTTGCCACTGAGGCCTCATGAACTCATCTTCAGCTTTATATGATGATACTAACATCAACCTCTGTTGGTATAGTCAGCTGTAATCTCCTTAGTATAATGCTACTGGAGAAATATAATCAGCTGACAAATTTAGATTTCTATTGGTATTGTTTATCTGCAGGCATAGGTCTCCTCAGGCTTGATACTGGGCCCGAGAGTAATTTACCTCCTGCAGAGTTTAACATGGTTATACCCTGATATTTAGTAGGGCTACCGATGAATCGATGACAATAGTCTGTCCCTACAAGGAGACCGAAGTCGGTGAGGTGATCAGACTTAATATTATCTGCCAATTTTATTCCTCTATTTCTCAGGAATTTGGCTGTTGCTCTCAGACCTTGAAATTGTAGGTCTACTGGTATTTTGTCCACCACAATGGCTTGTACTCGACAGACGTACCTGCCTAAACGTACTGATGGTTGTACCACCTGGTAGACTTGAGGTCCTGCATCTGTTACAAACCCTGAGATATTGAATGACATCTGGGCTACAGGCCTTAATTGTAGTTCATCTGCCAACTTTTTAGTGACATATGTTCTATGGGATCCTTGGTCAAACAACCCACGGGTATGGACCTTGGCCCTCTTATTCAGGATGGTAATTTGGGCAGTAGGCAAAGTCGTATTACCTTTAGACTTTGCCGATTGGACACTCTTTGTTTGTTGCACCTTGCAGTACTGTACTGAGGTGGGAATGCTATCTTCCACCTTGGGGTTTGGAGACGTTGTTTTGGTGTCTCTGCACAATGCTGCATGGTGCTGACCTTTGTTACACCTATTACAGGTGTGTAATTGGGTCTCACAGTCCTTGATGTTATGTTTCCTGAGGCACCTCGTGCAATGTTGCAAATCTTTGAGTCGCTCAACACGGGCGTCACTATCAGGAAAATTAGGGCAGTGGTACATTGAATGTTTCTCATTGCAGAACAAACATGTTCCATAGCTTCCAGTACCCTTTGGTGTCACGTTCTTGGGTGACACAGTAACTATAGGCTTGGAAGGGCCCACTGCATATACGCCCACACTGCTACTGTTCCACTTTGGTGTTGAATTATATTGTCTAGATTGATTTGCAGTACCTTTGGTACTCTGTGGTTTACTATTATTGGTTTCTGAGGGTTTACTTGGTGGTTTTAATTTGTCATGTGTTCGTAATTGATGAACTACTGACTTTAAACCTTCAGATATTTCATTCATGGATAAGATACTTTTATTGTAATGAGCACTCATTTGTCTCAATATGTCCCTAGGTATTTTCTCCTGGACAATTATTTTCAAGACCCACTCAGCCCCGTTTGTATCTGCTGTCAGGCTGAGGGCATTGATCAATGATTCTACCTCCAGCTTGAAGACTTGGAGTGAATCAGCTGAAGCCTCCGGTGGGGGTAAATGCAACAGCTCATGAACTAAATGTGATGTTCTTACTTCTGGATCAGCATAATTATCCTTGAGGAGTTTTACTGCCAGATCATAGCCGTCATTAGTTAATCTCAGATGGGATACTACTGTTTTAGCCTCACCTGATAATTGGCCTTGCAAATAAGAGAATTTACTACTCTTTGGTAAAGATTGTTTTGAGTCTACAAGGTCAACGAATTTGTTCCAAAATTCGTCCCAATCTTCCTCATCTTTTCCTGAGAAAGTGGGTAAATTAATTGGAGGGAGTCGAGCTTCTGCTTGACTCGTATTAGATGCAACTGTTGTTGTTGTTGCTGTTGCCTTGTTCTGGGCAATTAATTTGACATAAGGCTGTAACGTGGCCTGAGTGTGATCTTCATAATTCGCAAGATCAACCATAATGTCATCTATTTCTGTTTCTGATAAATTAGTGTTGGCAAGTTCAGCCACATATGTTGCTATTTGGCATTTGATTTGCTCAAATTTACCTGCAGCTGCTTGATAATAGCTTTCCAGGTCAGCATAATCAACTTGAGATTGTTGTGACAAATCTTCACATTTCTTGATCTGTCTTGTTAAGTGGCCTTTAAGACCTGCAAGGGTTCTTTTCATTCTCCCTGCATTATCCATACTGGCTAGTTGGTGAAGCCTTGTGGGACTTGTACTTGGGCTGCTCATAATACTGAACAAGCTCTAATGGTAGCCTAGGGTAAAATGCACTCACTAGGCAATAATCCTACCTCTACTAGAGGTTAGCACTTAAAATTAATACACATTATATATATTCAATCATACACACTAATGATTTGAGTGATAAACCAGTGTCATTGGAAGTACCTTTAGGTTAGCTCTTCTATATCACCCTGGGATGGAATTGACACTAATTAATCACTCAAAGGTGTAATGATCATAAGTAAATTATTATATATACACAACTCAACTCGAGTTGATAAAAATTACACCCAAAATAGGGTCTGGACCATTCATTAATGGTGTTAGGTTGATCAATATAGTACAACTGACTATGGTAATAAAGGGACTAGGATGAGCAGTAATAGTTCAACTAGTCAATGGTAATTTCCCACCCTGTTGTGGGTTGGCAATTAGTAAATATTATACTGTGATCACTAGTGCAATATATATTAAATAATTCTCTATTTTGGAGAAATAATATACACAATTATTGATAATAGCCTCTTAATTAGCCTCTATGAAACTTCTAATATTATCTAGAAGTATTAAATATTATTAGTGACCTCGCGAAATAAAGTCCACAAAATTCGTAGATAATCTCTCGCGAAATTTAACACCACGAAATCCGTGAACAATCTCGTGACACAGCCACTAATTTGGCTGGCTTCAATATTAGCGCTGTCATTTCACAGAATAACACGCCACCAAATATCTGTGGGTGTGCATGAAACCGCTGACTAGGCTGATCTGAACTGAGCGGGGCTCGTGAACTCTCACGAGGTAACGCCGCTGTCTTTGACTGGCTGGCCTTTGTTTAAATCACACTGCACTAGTTTATTTAATGAATCCACTGGTTAACTGGTTCATCCGGTACTAAGATGACTAAATGTGGGTTCAAAGGATCAAATAATCCGTCATCCGGTTCGAAGATGACCAAATAATGTGGGAACCGACCTGTGAGATTTATATTTATTTAATTTATATGAATTTATATAGAATTTATATTTACGTTAATTTGTATACTTCGATAGCAATTTGTATAATGATAAGTGGACTGTATTTCTGCAATAATCTCATAATCTCACAAATCGATCCTCTACACATTAGGGGGGGTTTATATTAATTTAATTTATATATATGCAGCCAATCAAACTACAGTATTAGACTACATACATTGAAGAGGTTCCTTATCTTATTGTACAGCAGGCCTTAGTCCACCAGGTATAACCAGGATGTAGACACCACATTTTCCCTCTTTGAGGTAGCTTCCATCACCCTGGTAACTGATGCACAAAGCCTTGCTTCCTCGTCTTGACCTGTCAAAAGGGCGCTAACTGTGAAGCCAGGTTCCTAATATATGACAAGCTATATCAGAGAAAACACTGTACATGGAACAATGAAGACCTGGCTTAATTACCTTTAGTATGAGGCTTTCTCGTGCTCTAACCGGCCCACCCTATATCCAGACATTAATGGCCATAAATGAAAGATAAATGGGTTTCGGAAGAACACTTAACTTGAATTTGTTGACAGCGTGTTGAAGATAGTACACCTTTGGTTTCCATAACACTACGTCCAAGTAAAATTAACAGGAGCTGTATTTGCTCCCGTGAGCCTCTGGTCTAATATCAACAATGGCTGCCCCTCCCTCACCCTCACGCCTGGCTTACATTGTCCAGATGACAGAAAGTGATAGAAGGGTCACATTTACTCTACTTTAATTCTGATAATTAAGTTAATTTATATGAGATGTTTTTATGATGGTAAAGTCCAAAGACTAATGTATTTAAGAATAATTCCCACCATAATAGGTGGTGAATTTATAATAGTGTGTGGTAATGATATCCCGTTTTCTATAGACAGTAATTCCACTACAAGTTACGTTTTCTATGGGTAACTTGTTTATACAACACAGCTATTATCTGTCTGTATGATATTATTAAATGGTGTCGGATTTTCCGACATATTATATATATATGTCGTACCTAATAGCCAGAACGCGCTTCTCAGCCTACTATTCAAGGCCCGATTTGCCTAATAAGCCAAGTTTTCATGAATTAATGTTTTTTCGTCTACCTAACCTACCTAACCTAACCTAACCTAGCTTTTTTTGGCTACGTAACCTAACCTTACCTATAAATATAGGTTAGGTTAGGTTAGGTACGGTTGGTTAGGTTCGGTCATATATCTACGTTAATTTTAACTCCAATAAAAAAAAATTGACCTCATACATAGAGAAAAGGGTTGCTTTATCATTTCATAAGAAAAAATTATAGTAAATATATTAATTCAGGAAAACTTGGCTTATTAGGCAAATCGGGCCTTGAATAGTAGGCTGAGAAGTGAGTTCTGGCTACTAGGTACGACATATATATATATATATATATATATATATATATATATATATATATATATATGTCGTACCTAGTAGCCAGAACTCACTTCTCAGCCTACTATTCAAGGCCCGATTTGCCTAATAAGCCAAGTTTTCCTGAATTAATATATTTACTATAATTTTTTTCTTATGAAATGATAAAGCAACGCTTTTCTCTATGTATGAGGTCAATTTTTTTTTATTGGAGTTAAAATTAACGTAGATATATGACCGAACCTAACCAACCCTACCTAACCTAACCTAACCTATATTTATAGGTAAGGTTAGGTTAGGTAGCCAAAAAAAGCTAGGTTAGGTTAGGTTAGGTAGGTTAGGTAGACGAAAAAACATTAATTCATGAAAACTTGGCTTATTAGGCAAATCGGGCCTTGAATAGTAGGCTGAGAAGTGCGTTCTGGCTATTAGGTACGACATATATATATATATATTATATATATATATATATATATATATAATATATATATATATATATATATATATATATATTATATGCAACTGCAACCCGTTCTCGCAAATTCGTAAAGTCAATATTGACTTATTAACTACGTGCATAGGTGATATACTAACATAATAGATACCCTTAAAAAGATTCATAGAAAACACCGACCTTACCTAACCTTTTTAGTATCTTAAGATAAGCATCTTATTGCTTCATAATTACAATTATTACTTAACCTATACTTATTATAGGTTAGGTAATAATTGTAATTACGAAGCAATAAGATGCTTATCTTAAGATACTAACAAGGTTAGGTAAGGTCGGTGTTTTCTATGAATCTTTTAAGGATATCTATTATGTTAAGTATGTCACCTATGCACATATTTAATAAGTCAATATTGACTTATTAAATTTGCGAGAACGGGTTGGCAACTGAGTTTTCAGTTGCATATATATGCCTGGGGACCATTCATATATATATATATATATATATATATATATATATATATATATATATATATATATATATATATATATATATATATATATATATATATATATATATATATATATGTGTCGTACCTAATAGCCAGAACACGCTTCTCAGCCTACTATGCATGGCCCGATTGCCTAATAAGCCAAGTTGTCATGAATTAATATATTTTCTCTAATTTTTTGCATATTAAATGATAAAGCTACCCATTTCATTATGTATGAGGTCAATTTTTTTTTATTGGAGTTAAAATTGACGTAGATATATGACCGAACCTAACCAACCCTATCTAACCTAACCTAATCTATCTTTATAGGTTAGGTTAGGTTAGGTAGCCGAAAAAGTTAGGTTAGGTTAGGTTAGGTAGGTTAGGTAGTCGAAAAACAATTAATTCATGAAAACTTGGCTTATTAGGCAAATTGGGCTTGCATAGTAGGCTGAGAAGTGCGTTCTGGCTATTAGGTACGACATATATATATATATATATATATATATATATATATATATATATATATATATATATATATATATATATATATATATATATATGTCGTACCTAGTAGCCAGAACGCACTTCTCAGCCTACTATGCAAGGCCCGATTTGCCTAAAAAGCCAAGTTTTCCTGAATTAATATATTTTCTCTAATTTTTTTCTTAGGAAATGATAAAGCTACCCATTTCATTATGTAAGAGGTCAATTTTTTTTTATTGGGGTTAAAATTAACGTAGATATATGACAGAACCTAACCAACCCTACCTAACCTAATCTAACCTATCTCTATAGGTTAGGTTAGGTTAGGTAGCCGAAAAAGTTAGGTTAGGTTAGGTTAGGTAGGTTAGGTAGTCGAAAAGCAATTAATTCATGAAAACTTGGCTTATTAGGCAAATCGGGCCTTGCATAGTTGGCTCAGAAGTGAGTTCTGGCTATTAGGTACGACATATATATATATATATATATATATATATATATATATATATATATATATATATATATATATATATATATATATATATGTCGTACCTAGTAGCCAGAACTCACTTCTCAGCCTACTATTCAAGGCCCGATTTGCCTAATAAGCCAAGTTTTCCTGAATTAATATATTTACTATAATTTTTTTCTTATGAAATGATAAAGCTACCCTTTTCACTATGTATGAGGTCAATTATTTTTATTGGAGTTAAAATTAACGTAGATATATGACCGAACCTAACCAACCCTACCTAACCTAACCTAACCTATATATATATGTAAGGTTAGGTTAGGTAGCCAAAAAAAGCTAGGTTAGGTTAGGTTAGGTAGGTTAGGTAGACGAAAAAACATTAATTCATGAAAACTTGGCTTATTAGGCAAATCGGGCCTTGCATAGTAGGCTGAGAAGTGAGTTCTGGCTACTAGGTACGACATATATATATATATATATATATATATATATATATATATATATATATATATATATATATATATATATATATATATTTGTCGTACCTAGTAGCCAGAACGCACTTCTCAGCCTACTATGCAAGGCCAGATTTGCCTATTAAGCCAAGTTTTCCTGAATTAATATATTTTCTCTAATTTTTTCTTATGAAATGATAAAGCTACCCATTTCATTATGTATGAGGTCAATTTTGTTTTATTGGAGTTAAAATTAACGTAGATATATGACCGAACCTAACCAACCCTACTAACCTAACCTAACCTATCTTTATAGGTTAGGTTAGGTTAGGTAGCAGAAAAAGTTAGGTTAGGTTAGGTTAGGTAGGTTAGGTAGTCGAAAAAACATTAATTCATGAAAACTTGGCTTATTAGGCAAATTTGGCCTTGCATTTTAGGCTGAGAAGTGTGTTCTGGCTACTAGGTACGACATATATATATATATATATATATATATATATATATATATATATATATATATATATATATATATATATATATATATATATATATATATATATATATATATATATATATATATATATATATATATATATATATATATGTCGTACCTAGTAGCCAGAATGCACTTCTCGGCCTACTATGCAAGGCCCGATTTGCCTAATAACCCAAGTTTTCATGAATTAATAGTTTTTCGACTACCTATCCTACCTAACCTAACCTAACCTAACCTAACTTTTTCGGGTACCTAACCTAGCCTAACCTATAAAGATCGTAATACCAGCTGTTGTTGGTGATACTTGCTGTTGTTGGTGATACTAGCTGTTGTTGGTGATACTAGCTGTTGTTGGTGATACCAGCTGTTGTTGGTGATACCAGCTGTTGTTGGTGATACTTGCTGTTGTATGTGATACTAGCTGTTGTTGGTGATACCAGCTGTTGTTGGTGATACCAGCTGTTGTTGGTGATACCAGCTGTTGTTGGTGATACTAGCTGTTGTTGGTGATACCATGCCTCATGTTCTCTCTCATATGTTATGTTTACTTCCTTCGTTTCCTTTCTGCCTCCTACTTCCATTATTTTTATCAGTTTCCCATGTTTCCCATCTTCCATCACAACCTCTCGCGTTTACAAGTCAATTGATTACAATGACAGAAGAGATAAATGTTTGTTTCGGTAATTGGACATTGTATGAGGAGACCTGGGAAGTGAGGCGGAGATCCGCAGGATGGAGGCGTCCGCATACACGGTAATTGTTGGGAGTAAATAGTGAAGAGGTTCAGCAGCCGGACGGGACCATGCTGGGGGACACTACACTCCTGGTCCAGCGGGTGTCATCCCTCGGGTACACGCTCAGGTCTCAGGGGCAAGATTCACGAAGCAGTTACGCAAGAACTTACGAACGTGTACATCTTTTCTCAAGCTTTGACGGCTTTGGTCATATTTGTTTACCAGTTTACAAGCATGAAAACTTGCCAATCAACTGTTGTTATTGTTATAAACAACCTCCTGGTGCTTCAGACCTCATTAACTGTTCAATAATTGTAAACAAAGCTACCAAAGATTGAAACAAGATGTCCACGTTCGTAAGTGCTTGCGTAACTACTTCGTGAATCTTGCCCCAGGTCCCTGAAAACTCCATTCTCTCTCCTCTCTCTACCATTCTCCCTCATTCCCTCACATTCTCCCTCCCACTCATTGTGTTTCTCTCCCATTCTTACTCCCCCATACCCTCCCATTCTTACTCCCCCATACCCTCCCATTCTTACTCCCCCATACCCTCCCATTCTTACTCCCCCATACCCTCCCATTCTTACTCCCCCATACCCTCCCATTCTTACTCCCCCATACCCTCCCATTCTTACTCCCCCATACCCTCCCATTCTCCCTCCCGCCTTACCTCACAGTACCTCACCCTCCTTCCCTTCTCTAACCCCCCCTCACGCTCTCCCTTTCCTCTCCCAGTAGGCAAAAAACGCCTACCTTAGTGCTCCAGGGCCTCCCTAAGTATCTCACTTCCTACTGATATTAATAGGTATTAAAAGTATCAACACAGATCAGAACAAGAAACAATGGGAAACAATTGGATAAGTTTAGATTTAGGAAAGACCTGGGTAAATACTGGTTCGGTAAAGGGTTGTTTTGTGGAACCAATTACCGCATAACTTAATAGAAGTAGGATCCCTTGATAGTTTCAAGCGTTGGTTAGACATATATATGAGTGAGATTGTGTGGATATAAACGGGAGCGGCCGTGCTTCAGGACGTCCCTAAGTCCCTCACTGCTACCCATAGTGCCTCACTGCTACCCATAGTGCCTCACTGCTACCCATAGTGCCTCTTTGCTACCCATAGTGCCTCACCTCTACCTGTAGTGCCTCACTGCTACCCATAGTGCCTCACTGCTACCCATAGTGCCTCACTGCCTCCCATAGTGCCTCACTACTACCCATAGTGCCTCACTGCTACCCATAGTGCCTCACTACTACCCATAGTGCCTCACTGTGCTACCCATAGTGCCTCACTGCTACCCATAGTGCCTCACTACCCATAGTGCTACCCATAGTGCCTCACTAGTGCTACCTACCCATAGTGCCACTCCCATAGTGCCTCACTACCCCATAGTGCCTCACTGCTACCCATAGTGCCTCACTATAGTGCTACCCATAGTGCCTCACTGCTACCCATAGTGCCTCACTGCTACCCATAGTGCCTCACTGCTACCCATAGTGCCTCACTACTACCCATAGTGCCACTGCTACCCATAGTGCCTCACTGTGCTACCTACATAGTGCCTCACTGCTACCCATAGTGCCTCACTGCTACCCATAGTGCCTCACTACTACCCCCATAGTGCCTCACTGTGCTACCCATAGTGCCTCACTGCTACCCATAGTGCCTCACTACTACCCATAGTGCCTCACTGCTACCCATAGTGCCTCACTGCTACCCATAGTGCCTCACTGCTACCCATAGTGCCTCACTGCTACCCATAGTGCCTCACTGCTACCCATAGTGCCTCACTAGTGCTACTGCTACCCATAGTGCCTCACTGCTACCCATAGTGCCTCACTACTACCCATAGTGCCTCACTGCTACCCATAGTGCCTCACTGCTACCCATAGTGCCTCACTGCTACCCATAGTGCCTCACTACTACCCATAGTGCCTCACTGCTACCCATAGTGCCTCACTGCTACCCATAGTGCCTCACTGCTACCCATAGTGCCTCACTGCTACCCATAGTGCCTCACTGCTACCCATAGTGCCTCACTGCTACCCATAGTGCCTCACTGTCACCCATAGTGCCTCACTGCTACCCATAGTGCCTCACTACTACCCATAGTGCCTCACTGCTACCCATAGTGCCTCACTACTACCCATAGTGCCTCACTGCTACCCATAGTGCCTCACTGCTACCCATAGTGCCTCACTGCTACCCATAGTGCCTCACTACTACCCATAGTGCCTCACTGCTACCCATAGTGCCTCACTGCTACCCATAGTGCCTCACTGTGACCCATAGTGCCTCACTGCTACCCATAGTGCCTCACTGCTACCCATAGTGCCTCACTGCTACCCATAGTGCCTCACTGCCACCCATAGTGCCTCACTACTACCCATAGTGCCTCACTGCTACCCATAGTGCCTCACTGCTGCTACCCATAGTGCCTCACTGCTACCCATAGTGCCTCACTGCTACCCATAGTGCCTCACTGCTACCCATAGTGCCTCACTGCTACCCATAGTGCCTCACTGCTACCCATAGTGCCTCACTGCTACCCATAGTGCCTCACTGCTACCCATAGTGCCTCACTGCCACCCATAGTGCCTCACTGCTACCCATAGTGCCTCACTGCTACCCATAGTGCCTCACTGCTACCCATAGTGCCTCACTGCTACCCATAGTGCCTCACTGCTACCCATAGTGCCTCACTGCCACCCATAGTGCCTCACTGCTACCCATAGTGCCTCACTGCCCATAGTGCCTCACTAGTGCCTCACTGCTACCCATAGTGCCTCACTGCTACTAGTGCCTCACTGCTACCCATAGTGCCTCACTGCTACCCATAGTGCCTCACTCTACCCATAGTGCCTCACTGCTACCCATAGTGCCTCACTGCTACCCATAGTGCCTCACTGCTACCCATAGTGCCTCACTGCTACCCATAGTGCCTCACTGCTACCCATAGTGCCTCACTGCTACCCATAGTGCCTCACTGCTACCCATAGTGCCTCACTGCTACCCATAGTGCCTCACTGCTACCCATAGTGCCTCACTGTGCCTCACTGCTACCCATAGTGCCTCACTGCTACCCATAGTGCCTCACTGCTACCCATAGTGCCTCACTGCTACCCATAGTGCCTCACTACTACCCATAGTGCCATAGTGCCTCACTGCTACCCATAGTGCCTCACTGCTACCCATAGTGCCTCACTGCGACCCATAGTGCCTCACTGCTACCCATAGTGCCTCACTGCTACCCATAGTGCCTCATACCCATGCCTCACTGCTACCCATAGTGCCTCACTGCTACCCATAGTGCCTCACTGCTACCCATAGTGCCTCACTGCTACCCATAGTGCCTCACTGCTACCCATAGTGCCTCACTGCTACCCATAGTGCCTCACTGCTACCCATAGTGCCTCACTGCTACCCATAGTGCCTCACTACTACCCATAGTGCCTCACTGCTACCCATAGTGCCTCACTGCTACCCATAGTGCCTCACTGCTACCCATAGTGCCTCACTACTACCCACAGTGCCTCACTGCTACCCATAGTGCCTCACTACTACCCATAGTGCCTCACTGCTACCCATAGTGCCTCACTGTGCCTCACTGCCATAGTGCCTCACTGCCCATAGTGCCTCATAGTGCCTCACTGCTACCCATAGTGCCTCACTGCTACCCATAGTGCCTCACTGCTACCCATAGTGCCTCACTGCTACCCATAGTGCCTCACTAGTGCCTCACTGCTACCCATAGTGCCTCACTGCTACCCATAGTGCCTCACTGCTACCCATAGTGCCTCACTGCCTCCCATAGTGCCTCACTGCTACCCATAGTGCCTCACTGCTACCCATAGTGCCTCACTACTACCCATAGTGCCTCACTGCTACCCATAGTGCCTCACTACTACCCATAGTGCCTCACTGCTACCCATAGTGCCTCACTGCTACCCATAGTGCCTCACTAGTGCCTACCCATAGTGCCTCACTGCTACCCATAGTGCCTCACTGCCACCCATAGTGCCTCACTGCTACCCATAGTGCCTCACTGCTACCCATAGTGCCTCACTGCTACCCATAGTGCCTCACTGCTACCCATAGTGCCTCACTGCTACCCATAGTGCCTCACTGCTACCCATAGTGCCTCACTGCTACCCATAGTGCCTCACTGCTACCCATAGTGCCTCACTGCTACCCATAGTGCCTCACTGCTACCCATAGTGCCTCACTGCTACCCATAGTGCCTCACTGCTACCCATAGTGCCTCACTGCTACCCATAGCCTCACTGCCCCATAGTGCCTCACTGCTACCCATAGTGCCTCACTGCTAGTGCCTCACTGCTACCCATAGTGCCTCACTGCTACCCATAGTGCCTCACTGTGCTACCCATAGTGCCTCAGTGCCTCAGTGATTCACTGGGCTTCCTCACTGTAGCCTCTGTTTACCCATAGTGCCTCACTGCTCACCATAGTGCCTCACTACTACCCATAGTGCCTCACTACTACCCATAGTGCCTCACTGCTACCCATAGTGCCTCACTGCTACCCATAGTGCCTCACTACTACCCATAGTGCCTCACTGCTACCCATAGTGCCTCACTGCTACCCATAGTGCCTCACTACTACCCATAGTGCCTCACTACTACCCATAGTGCCTCACTACTACCCATAGTGCCTCACTGCTACCCATAGTGCCTCACTACCCCATAGTGCCTCACTGCTACCCATAGTGCCTCACTGCTCACCCATAGTGCCTCACTGCTACCCATAGTGCCTCACTGCTACCCATAGTGCCTCACTGCTACCCATAGTGCCTCACTGCTACCCATAGTGCCTCACTGCTAGTGCCTCACTACTACCCATAGTGCCTCACTGCTACCCATAGTGCCTCACTGCTACCCATAGTGCCTCACTGCTACCCATAGTGCCTCACTGCTACCCATAGTGCCTCACTGCTACCCATAGTGCCTCACTGCTACCCATAGTGCCTCACTGCTACCCATAGTGCCTCACTGCTCCCCATAGTGCCTCACTGCTACCCATAGTGCCTCACTGCTACCCATAGTGCCTCACTAGTGCCTCACTGCTACCCATAGTGCCTCACTGCTACCCACAGTGCCTCACTGCTACCCATAGTGCCTCACTGCTACCCATAGTGCCTCACTGCTACCCATAGTGCCTCACTGCTACCCATAGTGCCTCACTGCTACCCATAGTGCCTCACTGCTACCCATAGTGCCTCACTGCTACCCATAGTGCCTCACTACTACCCATAGTGCCTCACTGCTCCCCATAGTGCCTCACTACTACCCATGGTGCCTCACTGCTACCCATAGTGCCTCACTTCCACCCATAGTGCCTCACTGCTACCCATAGTGCCTCACTGCCACCCATAGTGCCTCACTGCTACCCATAGTGCCTCACTGCCACCCATAGTGCCTCACTGCTACCCATAGTGCCTCACTGCTACCCATAGTGACTCACTGCTACCCATAGTGCCTCACTGCTCCCCATAGTGCCTCACTACTACCCATAGTGCCTCACTGCTTCCCATAGTGCCTCACTACTACCCATAGTGCCTCACTGCTACCCATACTGCCTCACTTCCACCCATAGTGCCTCACTGCTACCCATAGTGCCTCACTGCTACCCATAGTGCCTCACTGCTACCCATAGTGCCTCACTGCTACCCATAGTGCCTCACTGCTACCCATAGTGCCTCACTGCTACCCATAGTGCCTCACTGCTACCCATAGTGCCTCACTGCTACCCATAGTGCCTCACTGCTACCCATAGTGCCTCACTGCCACCCATAGGTCCTCACTGCTACCCATAGTGCCTCACTGCTGCCCATAGTGCCTCACTGCTACCCATAGTGCCCTCACCGCTACCCATAGTGCCCTTACCGCTACCCATAGTGCCTCACTCTCTCCCCATAGTGCCTCACTGCTACCCATAGTGCCCTTACCGCTACCCATAGTGCCTCACTCTCTCCCCATAGTGCCTCACTGCTACCCATAGTGCCTCACTGTCTCCTCATAGTGCCTCACTACTACCCATAGTGCCTCACTGCTACCCATAGTGCCTCACTGTCTCCTCATAGTGCCTCACTACTACCCATAGTGCCTCACTACTACCCATAGTGCCTCACTGCTACCCATAGTGCCTCACTGCTACCCATAGTGCCTCACTCTCTCCCCATAGTGCCTCACTGCTAACCATAGTGCCTCACTGTCTCCCCATAGTGCCTCACTTCTACCCATAGTGCCTCACTGTCTCCTCATAGTACCTCACTTTCTCCCCATAGTGCCTCACTTCTACCCATAGTGCCTCACTTTCTCCCCATAGTGCCTCACTTCTACCCATAGTGCCTCACTGTCTCCTCATAGTACCTCACTGCTACCCATAGTGCCTCACTTCTACCCATAGTGCCTCACTTCTACCCATAGTGCCTCACTGTCTCCTCATAGTACCTCACTGCTACCCATAGTGCCTCACTGTCTCCTCATAGTACCTCACTGCTACCCATAGTGCCTCACTTCTACCCATAGTGCCTCACTGCTACCCATAGTGCCTCACTGCTACTATAGTGTCTCAGGGCTTCCCATGTTACCTCACTGCTTCCCTCACTGCTCATCGTTACCTCTTACTCACTTACTCCTACTCACTCTACCTCTGTCCCACACATCTTCCATTCTCTCTCTACTTCTCTCCCGTCTCCTCAGTTTCCTCCTACTTTCCTCCCTTATTCTCTCTCACCTCATCTTTCCAGCTCTCATTTCCTCCATGCTCCTTCTCACATCTCATTTATTGACTGAGCGTAAATATTGGCGTAAGGAAACCGTCACAAGACGATAATTACGCCATTTTTCTCGTTCAGCGGAACACGGACCTAATGGATGTAATGGGCAGCGGTGAAGGATGGCCCACTGGCGGGCCCCATTACCTGACTGTGACGGGGCCGCCTCTAATGCAAGGTGCAGCAGCAACGTGACCCTCAGTGATTGATTATCGAGTTGCTACTGGCTGGAATATGTTGCCTGGCAGTCCTCACTCTGATGTTCCCTTCTGCTACATATAGTTCTAATACAACTAATATTATTGTATTATTTACAATAATTGTATTATTATAATATTGTATTATTTCTAATACAACTAGTAGCAGTAACAGCACTCTCAGCGATAGTAATAGCCTAGTAGAAGAAGTGGAATTAAGAGCCAAGTAGTAATAGTAGCAGCAATTATAGTAATAATAGCATTAGGTATATAAATAGTAGCATTATGCATAGTAATAGCAATATGAGGTACAGTAATAGCAATATGAGGTACAGTAATAGCAATATGAGGTACAGTAATAGCAATATGAGGTACAGTAATAGCAATATGAGGTACAGTAATAGCAATATGAGGTACAGTAATAGCAGTATGAGGTATAATGCTGAGAATTAGAATGTTTGATCTAAGGGCAAGAAGAGATGGCATTGAATGGGTCTCAAACGTACTTTGCGTCGTTGCGTCATATGAGATGTTTAAACTAATGGGAACTGGTGATATTACAGAGAGCTTTGAATACAGGCGATGAGTCACAATATCGTGACTAAAGTATGTTGACCAGACCACACACTAGAAGGTGAAGGGAAGACCACGTTTCGGTCCGTCCTGGACCATTCTCAAGTCGATTGTGACAATCGACTTGAGAATGGTCCAGAATGGACCGAAACGTCGTCGTCCCTTCACCTTCTAGTGTGTGGTCTGGTCAACGAGCTTTGAATGTCTGAGAGGTGATATATCAGTATACTAGAGGTGAATATCAATATATTCACTGAGTATATGTCCATGAATTAATCCTTGATGTATTTATTTGGTCGGTTCTTGGGAGCTCACAATACATACTGGCTTGGATTGGCAGTTTCCGCTCTCTACAGCACTATGTGAAAACTTTAACAATTTCCTACATAGCTGATGAAAAGGTTCTAAGGAGGCTACGTACGCTTGATGCCGTGTTCACTCGGGAGCTGACACTAGTAATTAACATTCAGATGAATTGGACTTCGAGCATACAGATGTCCGACGGTCCACCCAGAGGGAAGGTGACCCAGTGGACAACTAGAGGCAGTAGTCAGGCATCAATCACTTCAGCCTCTCCTTAGGCGCTCCCTGCGAAGAAGAAGGTTAGGGGAATCGTAGTGTTAGGTGAACCCACAGTTATATCTGTTTCTGCATGTAAGCATAGTATATATGTGTCTTCTGTGCATAGTGTGTGTGTTCCTGAAATGTCACAAATGCTGATGAAACGTCGAACAATACAAATGATACACAAGTAAGAATTTCTGTCTCTATGAGTGTGAAGGCCAAACGCTTGGTGCAGCCTCACCCAACTTTGCTGGGTGAGTTGTCTGGTGTACAGGACAGACATAGGCTGGTTGGGTTCAGTCCTATTGATCCTATATGTTTAGTGTTACTTAGCAAACATTAAAATAATTGACAGATAAAAAGACAATTAAAGACTGGACATCACTGCAGAACCGCATATCAGACAACCCCAAATAGCCAACTAACACCCAGTTACACTACAGGCAAGAAACAATCAGGCAAGTGTTACGTGAATCCCCTGCATAGCAGTGGAACTGCCTTTCCCTTCACCTTCAGTGCCTCTGTACTGGAAGTGTACAGCTACACCAGCCCAGATGAGCCATCAGTCCTGCCACCTCTCCATACCCCCCCCCCCCCCCCCAGGGCCTGGCACTGCCTGGTACGACTCAGAGGCAAGCCGGGCACCTCTGCTAACCGGTAGTTTGCCTTCAAAAACAAGCAGTTAGCCGCCTACAACTGACAGTGGTGCAGCTCAACACAAAGGCACCGCCAGCCACAACGAGCAATTTGCTAGTTGACCAGATGTCCACCTCGCGTTGACACTGGAGGAGTCATCACCGCCGGACTATATGAAGAGCGCTGCCTCCCTGGAGACAGCGCCTGGAGACTTTTTATTTACTGGCTCACCATAGTCCGTGCTACATGGACACTTAGTCCTTAGTAGCTAAATCTTTAACAACAACCCTGGAGAGCCAGTCTCTCCCTTAATGCTCTAGGATCACCTTCGTGTCTCTCACCCGTCGTCCGCCTTCAGCCAACGTCGTGTGACTGATGCCATCGTGGTATGGTAGCTGTCTTCAGTCCACAAGTATATATTTATGATTTGTATTCATTGCTTATAGTTTATTTTTGTATTAATGTCGTATTAACTTGTTCACCTTTGCATTACATGATAGCCAAGAATTTTCAGGGGCATTTATGTTCATTAATACTTCAGTAAATTGTTTAATTATTTATTTGATGATTTTCATTTGTTTCCATCTGCGACTTACACACTGCAACGCCAATAGCAGCATTTTTTAGTATTTGTGTGAGGGAGAGCCATACCATCTTGGTTCCGTATAGCTGCGATACCACAACCCGTCACACAAGAAAGAGAGGGGTGGGCAGACTGCATATTATTGGATTGCCAGAAAGCCTTTGACACAGTGCCACACCAAAGACTAGTGCGAAAGCTGGAGATGCAGGCAGGAGTGAAAGGGAAGGTACTCCATTGGATAAGGGAGTACCTAAGTAACAGAAGGTAGCGAGTCACTGTGCGGGGTGAGGTCTCAGATTGGCGAGACGTTACCAGTGGAGTCCCGCAGGGTTCAGTCCTTGGATCCATAATATTTCTTATATATGTAAATGATCTTCCAGATGGTATAGAATCATTCCTCTCATTGTTTTCTGATGATGCGAAAATTAGGAGGAGGATTAAGACGGAGGAAGATAGTATGAGGCTACAAGATGACCTAGACAGACTGAATGAATGGTCCAACAAATGGCTACTAAAGTTCAACCCGAGTAAATGTAAGGTAATGAAACTAGACAGTGGAAACAGGAGGCCAGACACAGGATACAGAATGGGAGATGAAGTCCTTCATGAAACGGACAGAGAGAAGGATCTAGGAGTTGATATCACAACAACCCTGTCTTCTGAAGCCTACATCAAAAGAATAACATCTGCAGCGTATGCAAGGCTGTCTAACATCAGAACTGCCTTCGGGAACCTATGTAAGGAACCAATCAGAATCTTGTATACCACATATGTAAGACCAATCCTGGAGTATGCGGCCCCAGCATGGAGCCCGTACCTTGTCAAGCACAAGACGAGGCTGGGAAAAGTTCAGAGACATGCCACTAGACTAGTTCCCAAACTAGGAGGCATGAGTTACAAAGAAAGGCTGCGAGAAATGCACCTCACGACACTAGAAGACAGAAGAGGAAGGGGGAGCAATGATCACAACCTACAAAATTTTCAGAGGAATTGACAGAGTAGATAAAGATAAACTGTTTAACACTGGTGATACGCAAACAAGGGGACACAAGCGGAAACTGAGTACCCAAATGAGCCACAGGGATATTAGAAAAAACTTTTTCAGTGTCAGAGTAGTTAACAGATTGAATGCATTAGGCAGTGATGTGGTGGAGGCTGACTCCATGCACAGTTTTAAATATAGATATGATAGAGCCCAGTAGGCTAAGGAATCTGTACACCTGTTGATTGACAGTTGAGAGGCGGGACCAAAGAGCCAGAGCTCAACCTCCGCAAGCACAAGTTGGTGAGTACTGTCATTTCCGTGACCAAGACGAAACATTCAACACACTGCACCAGCAGCCACTGAAACATAGTAGAGAGGTGAGTTACAGTGAGCCTCTTGGCCCACGTCACACTTCAACTCACTCTTGGTTGTGTATTCGGCTGCTGCAGCCGGAGTATATTTATCTCTACTCTCACTTTGAAAAAGTTGACAGTCCCCAGCTGTCAGGGCGCTTGACAGCTGGGTGGACAGCGCTTCGGATTCGTAGTCCTGAGGTTCCGGGTTCAATCCCCGATAGAGGCGGAGACAAATGGGCAAAATATTTCTTTCACCCTGATTCCTCTGTTACCTAACAGTAAATAGGTACCTGGGAGTTAGACAGCTGCTAGCTTCACATCGTTGTCACAGAAACTGAATGTTGGGTCAATAACAGACCACTGACCTACCTCTCTGAGGACCAATCGCAATGTGAGCCATTAAGTCCATCTCCTCTGATGTGTGGAGGACTTCTTACCCTTACTGCATCCCTCACTGACGATGGACCAGAAGATCCTTCGTATGTCAGAGAGAGTGACTTGGTTCAGAGCTACAAACATCTGTCATGAGTAATAAGTCGGTGAAATGACGTTTGGACTCGAGAATACATAATTGTTCTGAGGGCAAATCACTATGAGGCAAACAACCCTTACAATAAAATTCACTGAAAACATGATGATGTAGTACTTGTGGAGAGTGACGGTCCACGTTCAGAGTGGCCTCCAGGACGTATGGTCTCTGTCCATCCAGACGACCAGGGGTATCTTGTGAGTAGTGAAAGTAAAGTGCAGAGGCATCACAAGTCTCAAAACCTCAGAGAAACTGGTTCCTTTGGAGCTAGCAGGAAATGTATTCGCCCAAAGACTTCCCATCCCTGCAGCTCCAATACGGGACATCTGTCCTGAAAGGACTGCCGCTCAACAGTGCAAATTGAACCTTAAACAATACAATAATTCGGAAGGAGAGCAATGAAGTGTTTGCCAGTCCTAAACCGTGGACCCCGACCCGTGTGACTCCCCAGGAATTATGTCGGAAATTCCGGCACTAACCCTTAAATTGTGCATTGTATCATATGATGCTTTGGAGTACTACGCAAGATTTAAACGGCCCGCGGATACACGGGGTTCACCACACCTTCATCAGGGCCCTTGTAAACAGACGCCATTTAAAAAAATCGTGGGCCAAATTCCCGGGTGTTAGGAGCCTCAGTATTGAGTGACCTACCAAGCCTGACGCACGCAGCATGAGCTCACAGCACTGCTGTTCAGCTTGTGACCACAGCATTGCCTAAAAATGCCATAATATAATTGTTCATGCTATTATGTAGAGATAATATTGTTACAGAAGACCCTTGACTGTGATAAAACTGACCAGGGTTCTGATAATAGCAGGATTGTGGTGATATTTAGCGTTGTGCTCCATGGAGGGAGGAGTAATGCTGTGGAAGGGAGGGTGGTGGCGTTGTCTTCTGACTGTGTGTGGCCACCTTTTATTGACTGCACTCACCATACCAGCTTAGTGGTTCGATATGGTGAACACAAATGTAGATACTTATATATAACGTGTGTATAGAGGGTATAAACAGCAAGAGGAGTAGGTTGGGAGCCACCATTTTGGTGAGGGCGGTGGCGTCGTCTGTACGATTTATCATGTTGTTTCCTGGTGACCACGATGGTCTTTGGGCACCATACCAGTTTACTTGTACAGGTATAGTGAATAAAACAGGTAGATATTTATATATAATGTGTGTATATAGCGTAATAACACCACAAACAGTATTGTTGGAGGAGAAATATTAGTGCGTCTGGCCTTGAGGTCGGTAGCCATCAGCTGACTGTGTGAGTAGCTACTTCTTTGTGCCTTTACTCACCATACAAGCTTAGATGTACAGTTATGGTAAGCAAAACATGTAAATATTTATATATAGCGTCTGTATATAAAAGCAAAAACAGTATGGTGGGTGGAGAATGGTGGCAAGTCAGGTGAGGTGAGGGAGGGAGGGAGTGGCAGCCAGTGGTGGGCTGCCACTGCCAGTACCACTCAGAATACCAACTTAGTGGTTCGTTATGGTGAACACGAATGTAGATACTTATATATAGCGTCTGTATATAGTGAATAAAAGCAAAAACAGTATGGTGGGAGGAGAATGTGGGAGAGTCAGGTGACTTGAGGGAGGGAGTGAGTGGCTGGCTGGTACATGACCATTCCTCATTACTTTTTGACTCTTAATAGCAACTTAGTGGTTCGTTATGGTGAACAAAACGTGCAGATACTTATATATAACCTGTGTATATAGTGTAATAACTGACAAAGTATTTGTTCACTGTTTGATGGACATAATTGAATCAACAATATGCACACCATATTTTTGAGTACAGCGATGATTCACTCATTTTATTATATAAATATTATCACACTACACACTATTAAATAATATTACAGCAAAAAATACTATGAAAAATCAATCAGAGACATTGAAATAATTAGGTAATTATCTCTTTGTGGCAACTCTGGCCTGACAGCTGGCGAGCAACAGACTGCCTGGGACGCACGCTGAGTCAGCGCCTTTTTTTTGCCAGACTTCCCTGCCCTATAGTGGGCATTATATGCCACTTACGATGTTTTTAATTTTTTCCCCATGATCAGTGAACACAAATTAACAGGTTAGGAAGAAAAAATATTTTTTTTTTTTTTTTTTTTTGGTATGCGCCTGTGGGTGTCAAATGGTATATAGTCATGCACCATTTAAGGGCTAAATGCTAACACATATTGTACCAAGCAAACGCAGGTATGTTGGGAAATTACTAACCCTATTAACCGCTAGTTTTACTAAGAGAATCATTAAAAGAAAATTGGTTTTGTGGCTTCTCAGAGAAAATGGGACATCTGCCACGTCTCCTGAATATATATTTATCCATATCACGTAACTTTATAATGTCAGTTTGGGGATAAAATAATATAAAAAAGTGTTACCCATGACTGGATATAATTAACAAGTAAATAAAATAAGATCTTTCTGCCCTTTAGTCATAAATGGTCGAAGACCGAACCAGGCAAGATAACGCGTCTCTCGCCCAGGAGGGAGAAGGGACGCTATATTAGATATACACGAGCTCCCCGCTGCCAGAAGCCATGGACATACTTTGTCAACCTGTCCTCTTAAAAATATCGTCGCTTTTGGCCGTTTGCCCGTATTGCCGAAAATGTACATAATTTGAAAATGAAAATAAATTTGGGATTTTTTTTCAACAACACTAAGTTAAGGGTCCTCTGGTAGGTTAGGTGGGCAGGAAATTCTCATAAAGTTTCGATTGTTTATGAAAAATGTTAATTGAAAGTTTCCTTTCCTAACCTTTCCGAGTAGGCCGGACGACTCAAACAGAAAACGGGACAGTACGTCACTTTTGTGAGTCAATTTCATTTTAAATTACGTCCACTTTTGGCCATAGTGAGCATACAAGGGAAAAGTGACGTTATTTTTAAGAGGACGGGTTGCACACAGACCCTCTCACGGGTCACTCGACCAAGGAACCACAGAGTCTCCGACCAACCGATGATGATATAAAGAGCAGTATAATCTTTAAATTTACAGTCCACTTTGAATTAATAATAAATTAAATTATGTTAAAATAAATAAATAATTAAAATAATTTTGGGAGAAATTCCTCACAATGGGCGTGACAATACAAATGTTGTCAATTCCTTTCATAATGGCAATTGATTCTATTGATACTATTGTTAGCCATTGGTACTATTGGTAGCCATTGGTACTATTGGTAGCCATTGGTACTATTGGTAGCCATTGGTACTATTGTTAGCCATTGGTACTATTGTAAGCCATTGGTACTATTGGTAGCCATTGGTACTATTGGTAGCCATTGGTACTATTGGTAGCCATTGGTACTATTGGCAGCCATTGGTTCTATTGGCAGCCATTGGTTCTATTGGCAGCCATTGGTACTATTGGTAGCCATTGGTTCTATTCGCAGCCATTGGTACTATTGTTAGCCATTGGTACTATTGGCAGCCATTGGTTCTATTGGCAGCCATTGGTTCTATTGGCAGCCATTGGTACTATTGGTAGCCATTGGTTCTATTCGCAGCCATTGGTACTATTGGTAGCCATTGGTACTATTGGCAGCCATTGGTTCTATTGGCAGCCATTGGTTCTATTGGCAGCCATTGGTACTATTGGTAGCCATTGGTTCTATTCGCAGCCATTGGTACTATTGTTAGCCATTGGTACTATTGGTAGCCATTGGTACTATTGTTAGCCATTGGTGCTATTGGCAGCCATTGGTACTATTGTTAGCCATTGGTTCTATTGGCAGCCATTGGTACTATTGTTAGCCATTGGTACTATTGGTAGCCATTGTTACTATTGGTAGCCATTGGTACTATTGTTTGCCATTGGTTCTATTGATAGCTATTGGTACTAGTGATAGTCATTGGTACTATTGGTAACCATTGGTAATATTGGTAACCATTGGCACTATTGGTAGCCATGGGTACTATTGGTAGCCATTGGTACTATTCGTAACCATTGGTACTACTGGTAGCCATTGGTAGTATTGGTAGCCATTTGTAATATTGGTAACCACTGGTACTATTGGTAGCAATTGGTACTATTGGTAACCATTGGTACTATTGGTAGCAATTGGTACTATTGGTACTATTGGTAACCATTGGTACTATTGGAAACCATTTGTCCTATAGGTTGTCATTAGAACTATTGGTAACCATTGGTACTAGGTAACCATTGATATTATTGGTTGCCATTAAAACTATTTGGCAATCAATGGTACTATTGGTTGCTATTGGAACTATTGGTAATCATTGACACTATTGGTAACCATTGGTACTAATGGTTGCCATTGGTACATTTGGTTGTCAATGGTACTATTGGTTGTCATGGTTACTGTTTGTTGCCATTGGTACTCTTGGTAAATCATTGGTACTATTGGTAACCAATGGTACTATTTGTAACCATTGGTTATCTTGGAGATCATTGGGACATTTGGTAACTATTGGAATATTGGTTGCCATTAGAACTATTGGTAACCAGTGGTACTATAGGTTGCCATTGGTATTATTAGTAACCATTGGTACTATTGGTAACCATTGCTACTATTGGCAACGATTGGTACTATTGGTAACCATTGGTAATATTGGTAACCATTGGTACTATTGGTAACCACTGACACTATTGGTAACCATTGATACTAATGGTAACCATTGGTACAATTGGTAGTTATTGACACTATCATTTTTCGAGGACAAGTAATTTCAGTATTAGAAGCATTACCAGCAAAAAATCTTGTGAAATAACTTCAAGTATCATTATTATATAAGAAATAAAACAAATATGGTAGGAAGCACTGAAGCTTCCCACCTGGATAAGTGTTTTCACCAGCGATTGTTGGCGCTGCCAGCGAATACAATCGTGTTTGATGGCCCTGATGCCTACCCGTAATTGTCCTCGTTTTTCCATTTCCATAAGCCATTATGTGTTCCGATTATTCTTCCATCTATCGTTCGATATTGCACAATAACGCATTTGGTGTATTGGTCGGTGATGTCGGAGTTGTTTCGAATCTTTGCTTATGTTTATGAAAAAAAACTACAACTTTTTTTTATAGGAAGGATTTAAATCAAATTTATATTATTGGTATTCTCACAAACTCGGCAATTCATTCTTTCTCTCTCTCTCTCTCTCTCTCTCTCTCTCTCTCTCTCTCTCTCTCTCTCTCTCTCTCTCTCTCTCTCTCTCTCTCTCTCTCTCTCTCTCTCTCTCTCTCTCTCTCTCTCTCTCTCTCTCTCTCTCTCTCTCTCTCTCTCTCTCTCTATATATATATATATATATATACATATATATATATACCCAGGACAATATGCAACTGAAAACTCACACCCCAGAAGTGACTCGAACCCATACTCCCAGGAACAACCTACTGGTATGTACAAGACGCCTTAATCCACTTGACCATCACGACCGGACAAAATGAGGTGATAGCCGAGGCTATTTGAACCACCCACCGCCGGCACTCGGATAGTAATCTTGGGCATAGCATTTTACCAAATCACCTCATTCTTTGGGGCACACGTGAGGAACACAAATGCGAACAAGCCTGAATGGTCCCCAGGACAATATGCAACTGAAAACTCACACCCCAGAAGTGACTCGAACCCATACTCCCAGGAGCAACGCAACTGGTATGTACAAGACGCCTTAATCCACTTGACCATCACGACCGGACAAACTCACGTGTGCCCAAAGAATGAGGTGATTTGGTAAAATGCTATGCCCAAGATTACTATCCGAGTGCCGGCGGTGGGGTGGTTCAAATAGCCTCGGCTATCACCTCATTTTGTCCGGTCGTGATGGTCAAGTGGATTAAGGCGTCTTGTACATACCAGTTGCGTTGCTCCTGGGAGTATGGGTTCGAGTCACTTCTGGGGTGTGAGTTTTCAGTTATATATATATATATATATATATATATATATATATATATATATATATATATATATATATATATATATATATATATATATATATATATATATATATATATATATATATACAACTTTAGAACACTTTCCCACCAGGAGACTCGAACCCTAGCCAGCACAGAAGCCTTCCAGCAACTGGCATAACAGGTACGCCTTAACCCTCTCCACCACCCGCTCAGACCCTTAAAAGAGATTGTACCAAAGTACCTGTTAACCAACTGGTACCTGTTATGCCAGTTGCTGGAAGGCTTCTGTGCTGGCTAGGGTTCGAGTCTCCTGGTGGGAAAGTGTTCTAAAGTTGTATACTTAACTCTCGTGTTTAGGAGAGTTGTGCCATATATATATATATATTCCCAGGACAATATGCAACTGAAAACTCACACCCCAGAAGTGACTCGAACTCATACTGCCAGAAGCACTCTGCTGGCGTACAGGATCCCTTAACCGCTCGACCAACACGACCGGACAAAAGGGAATGGTAGCCAAGGCTATTTCCATCCCCTCGCCGGCACTCGGTTGGTAATCTTGGGCATGGTATTTTATCAAATCACCTCATTCTTTGGGGGCACACGTGAGGAACACACAAATGCGAACAAGCCTGAATGATCCCCTGGACTATAAATGAAATTTATAGTCCTGGGGGACAATAAATTTACTACCACAAATTGGGTAAATAATTGATTTTTTTCCTCTGCACAATACTTCATCTGCGCTGATGTGTAGTGATTGATTGATGGGCGAGAACACAGTTGCTTCATTTCCTCACCAACCACTGTAATATTCCTGCGTAAGGAATATTGTAGTGGACACACTTTGGTACTAGTAGCCACCGGCTTCTACCATTACCACTTCGGGAAGTTTGGTGTTTAACATCAACGTTTTCATTATCTCACCAAAATGTCAGACCTAAATGAACGCTGGCCTGTTCATGCAGGTTTGCGTTCAATTCTCGACCGTCCAAGTGGTTGGGCAACATTCCTCCCCCTCGTCCCATCCCAAATTCCTATCCTTAACTCTTCCAAGTGCTTTATAGTCGTTATGGTTTGCTCTTTAACATTTCTTCAACATTGTAAAGTAATAAGATGTAAATTTAAATGCTTGGGATGGTTGGATGGTGTAAGGCAATGGGTCAGACATGTAAAAGAATAAATTTGGGGTTAAATAAATAGGATTTGCCTCGTATGGGACAAAAAAACTTTTTCAATTTCCTATATTTCTATGTAATTAAATGCTGGGGTCGTTACATGCGCACATCACCTAGTTCCTTGACGATGACATGAAAACATCACCTCTGATTTATTGGACATAATATAACGACAGGTTCTCGAGCTTCCTGGGCATAACATGAAGACATCACCTCCGAGTTATTGGGCATGACATGACAATACCTTTGATTCCTTGAGCATGACGTGAAGACAAGACTTCTGATTCCTTGAGCATGACGTGAAGACAATACTTCTTATTCCTTGAGCATGACGTGAAGACAATACTCCTGATTCCTTGAGCATGACGTGAAGACAATACTCCTGATTCCTTGAGCATGACGTGAAGACAATACTCCTGATTCCTTGAGCATGACGTGAAAACAATACTTCTGATCCCTTGAGCATTACGTGAAGACAATACTTCTGATCCCTTGTGCATGACGTGAAGACAATACTTCTGATCCCTTGTGCATGACGTGAAGACTACTTCTGATTCCTTGAGCATGACGTGAAGACAATATTTCTAGTGTTAATTTTGTTTTAATAAATCTATTTAGACACTCAGGATTACAGCGTATCGTTATGACTCCCTGTGATGGTCTTTGATACATATTTTAACAACAAAATCTTTAGACCTCAATGTATAAAAAAGTGAAAAAATAATCGTAAATTGCTCTGAAATTATTGCACCGAAAAAATATATATTTGTATGTAAAATAAAATATTTTTTGGTGTTGAAATTTTGGAAATAAATATTTATATATGGTGTAATATCCCTAGGAATAAATTTACATAAAAATATGAATATATAAAATTTGTCAAATATCGTAATTTTTCCATGCATTTCTTTTTTTGTTTAGGCATGTAATTAGTATTTTCGGGAGTGTGGTTTGAAGTGTCCCTTCTGTCTCGGCATTGTGTATGGTAGGACGCACCTGAGTGTCAGCCAGCTGTTAATCGTTCGGTGACAGTGTTTGATATGTAGTTCTTCAGCAATAGACTGTGCATGAATGAAGAACAGTAAATGAAACACGTATCTGCCTACAAATAGCTATCATTCACTAAGGAAGATCTTAGTATCCACAAGTATGATATATATGTGAGGTAATACTAGACTTACTAACATTACAAATGTCTTGACTGTAATAAAAATTTAATGGTAAATACTGCAATATTTGACTTGTACACACACACACACACACACACACACACACACACACACACACATATATATATAAATATATATGCGAACAAGCCTGAATGGTCCCCAGGACTATATGCGGATGAAATATATATATATATATATATATATATATATATATATATATATGCATATATATATATATATATATATATATATATATATATATATATATATATATATATATATATATATATATTAGTATATTTTGGTAGCAGTCTTTCCTGTAGACATATATTATTAAATATGACCGAAAAAGTAAGATTAATAATTCTAACACGAATTTTCTCAATCTTTCGTACATTACGCTTCACTGTTGGAGGTAAATCAAAAACACTTCTCCAAAATTCATTTTTATTTCTAGTCTGACGCGACACGGGCGCGTTTCGTAAAACTTATTACATTTTCAAAGACTTCACAAATACACAACTGATTAGAACTTACGTATCTCTGCTATTATATCTACATTTGAGTGAGGTGGGAGGGATGATGTGGCATATAGTGATGTGGCATTAACACAAGACAGAACATGAGGGGATATTAATAGGGTATTAAAAGTATCAACACAAGACAGAACAGAAACAATGGGTATTGAATAGAAGTGTTTGTAGAAAGCCTATTGGTCCATATTTCTTGATGCTTCTATATTGGAGCGGAGTCTTGAGGTGGGTAGAATATAGTTGTGCAATAATTGGCTGTTGATTGCTGGTGTTGACTTCTTGATGTGTAGTGCCTCGCAAACGTCAAGCCGCCTGCTATCGCTGTATCTATCGATGATTTCTGTGTTGTTTACTAGGATTTCTCTGGCGATGGTTTGGTTATGGGAAGAGATTATATGTTCCTTAATGGAGCCCTGTTGCTTATGCATCGTTAAACGCCTAGAAAGAGATGTTGTTGTCTTGCCTATATACTGGGTTTTTTGGAGCTTACAGTCCCCAAGTGGGCATTTGAAGGCATAGACGACGTTAGTCTCTTTTAAAGCGTTCTGTTTTGTGTCTGGAGAGTTTCTCATGAGTAGGCTGGCCGTTTTTCTGGTTTTATAGTAAATCGTCAGTTGTATCCTCTGATTTTTGTCTGTAGGGATAACGTTTCTATTAACAATATCTTTCAGGACCCTTTCCTCCGTTTTATGAGCTGTGGAAAAGAAGTTCCTGTAAAATAGTCTAATAGGGGGTATAGGTGTTGTGTTAGTTGTCTCTTCAGAGGTTGCATGGCTTTTCACTTTCCTTCTTATGATGTCTTCGATGAAACCATTGGAGAAGCCGTTATTGACTAGAACCTGCCTTACCCTACAGAGTTCTTCGTCGACTTGCTTCCATTCTGAGCTGTGGCTGAGAGCACGGTCGACGTATGCGTTAACAACACTCCTCTTGTACCTGTCAGGGCAGTCGCTGTTGGCATTTAGGCACATTCCTATGTTTGTTTCCTTAGTGTAGACTGCAGTGTGGAAACCTCCGCCCTTTTCCATGACTGTTACATCTAGAGAAGGCAGCTTCCCATCCTTTTCCGTCTCGTAAGTGAAAGGCAGCACGGAACTCTGCTCAAATGCCTCCTTCAGCTCCTGCAGATGTCTGACATCAGGTACCTGTGTAAAAATGTCGTCAACATACCTGCAGTATATGCCGGTTTCAAGTTCATGTCGACTAAGACTTTTTGCTCGATGGTACCCATGTAGAAGTGTAGATATACAAATGTAGATATAATAGCAGAGATACGTAAGTTCTAATCAGTTGTGTATTTGTGAAGTCTTTGAAAATGTAATAAGTTTTACGAAACGCGCCCGTGTCGTGTCAGACTAGAAATAAAAATGAATTTTGGAGAAGTGATTTTTGATTTACCTCCACAGTGAAGCGTAATGTACGAAAGATTGAGAAAATTCGTGTTAGAATTATTAATCTTACTTTTTCGGTCATATATATATATATATATATATATATATATATATATATATATATATATATATATATATATATATATATATATATATATATATATTTCTAGTCTGACGCGACACTTGAGCGCGTTTCGTAAAACTTATTACATTTTCAAAGACTTTAGTTTACACATACACAACTGAATAGAACTTACACATCTCCGATTTGTTTATATCTACATTTGAGTGAGGTGGATGGGGTGAGGTGGTTTTAATAGGGTATTAAATTCATCAACACAAGACAGAACACGAAACAATGGGTATTGAATGGAAGTGATTGTAGAAAGCCTATTGGTCCATATTTCTTGATGCTTCTGTATTGGAGCGGAGTCTTGAGGTCGGTAGAATATAGTTGTGCATTAATTAGCTGTTGATTGCTGGTGTTGACTTTTTAATGTGTAGTGCCTCGCAAACGTCAAGCCGTCTGCTATCGCTGTATCTATCGATGATTTCTGTGTTGTTTACTAGGATTTCTCTGTCGATGGTTTGGTTGTGGGAAGAGATTATATGTTCCTTAATGGAGCCCTGTTGCTTATGCATCGTTAAACGCCTAGAAAGAGATGTTGTTGTCTTGCCTATATACTGGGTTTTTTTGGAGCTTACAGTCCCCAAGAGGGCATTTGAAGGCATAGACGACGTTGGTCTCTTTTAAAGCGTTTTGCTTTGTGTCTGGAGAGTTTCTCATGAGTAGGCTGGCCGTTTTTCTGGTTTTATAGTAAATCGTCAGTTGTATCCTCTGATTTTTGTCTCTAGGGATAACGTTTCTACTAACAATATCTTTCAGGACCCTTTCCTCCGTTTTATGAGCTGTGGAAAAGAAGTTCCTGTAAAATAGTCTAATAGGGGGTATAGGTGTTGTGTTAGTTGTCTCTTCAGAGGTTGCATGGCGTTTCACTTTCCTTCTTATCATGTCTTCGACGAAACCATTGGAGAAGCCGTTGTTGACTAGGACCTGCCTTACCCTACAGAGTTCTTCGTCGACTTGCTTCCATTCTGAGCTGTGGCTGAGAGTACGGTCGACATATGCGTTAACAATACTCCTCGTGTACCTGTCTGGGCAGTCGCTGTTGGCATTTAGGCACATTCCTATGTTCGTTTCTTTAGTGTAGACTGCAGTGTGGAAACCTCCGCTCTTTTCCATGACTGTTACATCTAGAAAGGGCAGCTTCCCATCCTTTTCCATCTCGTAAGTGAAACGCAGCACGGAACTCTGCTCAAATGCCTCCTTCAGCTCCTGCAGATGTCTGACATCAGGTACCTGTGTAAAAATGTCGTCAACATACCTGCAGTATATGGCCGGTTTCAAGTTCATGTCGACTAAGACTTTTTGCTCCATGGTACCCATGTAGAAGTTTGCAAACAGGACACCTAGGGGAGAACCCATGGCGACTCCATCTACTTGCTTATACATGTGCCCATCCGGGCTCAAGAAGGGTGCCTCTTTAGTACAAGCTTGGAGTAGTTTCCTTAGAATATTTTCTGGTATGTCAAGAGGAGTACAGGCTGGATCACGATACACTCTGTCGGCTATCATCCCGATTGTCTCGTCCACAGGTACGTTGGTGAACAGTGATTCTACGTCCAACGAGGCTCTTATCCCTGTGGCCCGTGTGCCCCACAGTAAGTCAACAAATTCCTTTGGAGACTTCAGGCTCAAGGCGCAAGGGACATAAGGAGTCAGCAGGCCGTTGAGTCGCTTCGCCAGTCTGTACGTGGGTGTGGGTATCTGGCTAATGATTAGCCGAAGTGGGTTTCCAGGCTTGTGTGTCGTGACATTTCGATACGCATATCCAGGCATATGCGTATTTCCACACGCATATCTTTCTAGGCGTTTAACGATGCATTAGCAACAGGGCTCCATTAAGGAACATATAATCTCTTCCCACAACGAAACCATCGCCAGAGAAATCCTAGTAAACAACACAGAAATCATCGATAGATACACCGATAGCAGACGGCTTGACGTTTGCGAGGCACTACACATTAAGAAGTCAACACCAGCAATCAACAGCCAATTAATGCACAACTATATTCTACCCACCTCAAGACTAAACTCCAATATAGAAGCATCAAGAAATATGGACCAATAGGCTTTCTACAATCACTTCCATTCAATACCCATTGTTTCGTGTTCTGTCTTGTGTTGATGAATTTAATACCCTAATAATACCACCTCACCCCATCCACCTCACTCAAATGTAGATATAAACAAATCGGAGATGTGTAAGTTCTATTCAGTTGTGTATGTGTAAACTAAAGTCTTTGAAAATGTAATAAGTTTTACGAAACGCGCTCAAGTGTCGCGTCAGACTAGAAATAAAAATGAATTTTGGAGAATTGATTTTTGAATTACCACCAGCAGTGAAAAGAAATGTACGAAAGATTGAGAAAAGTCGTGTTAGAATTATTAATCTTACTTTTTCGGTCATATATAATAATATATATATATATGTAAATATATATATATATATATATATATATATATATATATATATATATATATATATATATATATATATATATATATATATATATATATATATATATATATATATATATATATATATATATATATATATATATATATATATATATATATATATATATATATATATATATGTATATATGTATATATATATATATATATATATATATATATATATAATATATATATATATATATATACATATATATATATATGACATATATATATATATATGTCATATATATATATGTCGTACCTAGTAGCCAGAACGCACTTCTAGCCTACTATGCAGGGCCCGATTTGCCTAATAAGCCAAGTTTCATGAATTAATTGTTTTTTCGACTACCTAACCTACCTAACCTAACCTAACCTAACTTTTTCGGCTACCTAACCTAACCTAACCTATAGAGATAGGTTAGGTTAGGTTAGGTAGGGTTGGTTAGGTTCGGTCATATATCTACGTTAATTTTAACTCCAATAAAAAAAAATTGACCTCATACGTAATGAAATGGGTAGCTTAATCATTTCATAAGAAAAAAATAGAGAAAATATATTAATTCAGGAAAACTTGGCTTATTAGGCAAATCGGGCCTTGCATAGAAGGCCGAGAAGTGCGTTCTGGCTACTAGATACGACATATATATATATATATATATATATATATATATATATATATATATATATATATATATATATATATATATATGTCGTACCTAGTAGCCAGAACTCACTTCTCAGCCTACTATGCAAGGCCCGTTTTGCCTAATAAGCCGAATTTTCATGAATTAATTGTTTTTCGACTACCTAACCTACCTAACCTAACCTAACCTAACTTTTTCGGCTACCTAACCAAACCTAACCTATAAAGATAGGTTAGGTTAGGTTAGGTAGGGTTGGTTAGGTTCGGTCATATATCTACGTTAATTTTAACTCCAATAAAAAAAATTGACCTCATACATAATGAAATGAGTAGCTTTATCATTTCATAAGAAAAAAATTAGAAAAAATATATTAATTCAGGAAAACTTGGCTTATTAGGCAAATCGGGCCTTGCATAGTAGGCCAAAAAGTGAGTTCTGGCTACTAGGTACGACATATATATATATATATATATATATATATATATGTCGTACCTAGTAGCCAGAACGCACTTCTCAGCCTACTATGCAAGGCCCGATTTGCCTAATAAGCCAAGTTTTCCTGAATTAATATATTCTCTCTAATTTTTTTCTTATGATGTGATAAAGCTACCCATTTCATTATGTATGAGGTCATTTTTTTTTTATTGGATTTAAAATTAACGTAGATATATGACCGAACCTAACCAACCCTACCTAACCTAACCTAACCTATCTTTATAGGTTAGGTTAGGTTAGGTAGCCGAAAAAGTTAGGTTAGGTTAGGTTAGGTAGGTTAGGTAGTCGAAAAATCATTAATTCATGAAAACTTGGCTTATTAGGCAAATCGGGCCTTGCATAGTAGGCTGACAAGTGCGTTCTGGCTATTAGGTACGACATATATATATATATATATATATATATATATATATATATATATATATATATATATATATATATATATATATATATATATATATATATATATATATATATATATATAAGATTAATAATTCTAACACAAATTTTCTCAATATTGCTTATGTTTCTTCTCACTGTTCATGGTAATTGAAAAATCAATTCTCCAAAATTCATTTTTATTTCTAGTTTGACGCGACGCCTGGGCGTTTCGCAATTACCTATTTGATTTTCAAAAACTTTAGTTTACACACACAACTGTAATCTGTAAACACGCCATTTGCTTATATATTTATACTCGCATTTGGGTGAGGTGATATGATACAACAGTTTTGGATGAGGTGAACAAACTTGTTGTACTTTTAGTCACACAACAGGCTTCACACATCAACGCCTGCCTGGTTCCCTTTTCTTGAAGGAGAACACAACTAGGAGTTCCTTTATTTGCCAGGAGCTCAACATAGCACAGCCACCACCCACGACTTCTGTTGGTCAAGTAAGGTCAAGACGTCCCTCAAGCCTCACATCATGTCAGCCAAGTATCGAAATCTAATTTCATGTCACTTATTTACATGTTCATCCTCTGCCGATGTTTTAAAATTATCCACTGACATTTGTTACATAGATATCTATATAAATAAAAACGGAAATGTTCGTTTGTTCAAAATCGCTAATCTCCGAAAGTTCGTCACTGATTGCTTTGAAATTTCACACAAGGTTCCATTCGCATCCGAGCAGGATTTTATGTACATATCATATTGTTGATATGTGACGGAAAAATCATGTTATTTTGGAAAAACTGTGTTTTTCAAGTGTTTTTCGTGTGAGAGATATCTTCAAAACCTCTATACCGAATGCTTTGAAATTTTGACACGACGTTGCCTTCGAATAGGCTCGTGATTTTATATACCTAATAGTTGATCAGACTACACACTAGAAGGTGAAGGGACGACGACGCTTCGGTCCATCCTGGACCGAAACGTCGTACGTTCCGTCGAACTCGAAACGTTCTCAAGTCGTACTTTAGCCACGTTACTGTGACTGAACGCCTGCATATATCTACTATATACATGCCTGACCTGTGACAGGGAAAAACATTTTTTTTTTTTAAATAGCGCCATCTGTTGGATGTAAGAGCAACGCATGCTGTAATCTCCCAAAGTTCTTCACTGATTGCTTTGAAATTCTGACACAACATTCTATTCGAATATGAGCATGTTTTTATATACCTCCTATATAGATGCCAGACCTGTGACAGGTAAAAACATGTTTTTCTAAAAAACTTCGCCATCTGTTGCACGTAATAACAACACACACACATGCAATACTAAATATGTTACAATTTCATTTCAATGTTTCCGATTGCATTAATAAATTAAATTTTAATTGATTTCCATTAAATTTAATTTTATTGAATTACTTTGTGTGACATTGTGTTGGAATTAAGCTGTGTTCTTTACCATACCGTTCATTAAATAAGTATAAGTATAAATGCCACACCTGTGGAAGGTAAAAATATTTTTCTTTTTTTTAAGAAATAGCGCCATCTGTTGCACGTAAGAGCCACTCACACTATATAAAATATGTTATGATTCCATTTCAACGTCTTCGATTTCATTGACAAAATAAATTTTCGTACATTTTGATTTATTTACATTTAGATTTTTTTTTTGTGTGACATATGTTTTTGTGTTTTTGGAACTGAGCTATGTTGTTTACCATACCGTTTATTTCGTGAGTTTAAGTATAGATGCCACACAACTGTGACAGGTAAAACATGATTTTTTACAAAAACAGGGTCATCTGTTGCATGTAAGAGTAACTCACACTATACTAAATATGTTTCGATTCCATTTCAATGTTTCCGATTTCATTGATAAATTGACATTTCATAGATTTCAAATTATTTTCATTTTGATTTAATTATTTTGAATGACATTGCATTGTAATTGAGCTTTGTTGTTTACCATACCGTTCATTTCGAGAGTAAATTTTTTTTTTAATTTGTTTCATTTCGTTTTTTAATTTTTTCTTATATTTCAGTAATGGGAACATCAGATCATTTGATGTTCCCAATTTTCTGATGAAAACATCAGATCATTTGGTAATGCATCGGACAAGGGAGTGGGGAATGGTGGGGAGAATGAGGGGATGAGAGTGAGGGATGGTGGGAGAGGACGAGTGGAAACAGGAGGGGGTAATTTTGAGAAGAACGAGGGGATGGAGTAGTTGGTGATGGTGGGGACGAGGGGTATGGAGATTGGTGGGGGAAGGACAAGGGGACAGAGTAGTGGGGAATGATGGGGGAGTACAAGGGCACCGGGGAGAGGGGGAATGGTATTGAGGAGGAGGGGAAGGGGAAGTGGGAGATACTGGAGAGGACGAGGGGACGGTGGAGTGGGAAATGGTGGGGAGGACATAGGGACGGGGGAGGGAGAAAATGGTGGGGAAGACGAGGGGACGGCAGAGAGGGGAATGGTTGGGAGGACGAGGGTATGGGGGAGTGAGGAATGGTTGGGAGGACAAGGGGACAGGAGAGGGGGAAATGGTGGAGAGAACTAGGAGACAGGGGGAAGATTACTGTTGCTCAGCAATGCACATGCAATGCTGAGCCACAGCAACGTGTGGCTAAGTACAGCTAGTCTATATAAATTAAAATGGAAATGTTCGTTTTTTCATAATCGGACAAGTTCTTCACCAATTGCTTTGAAATTTTCACACATCGTTCCATTCGCATCCGAGCGGGTTTTTACATACATACTATATAGATGTCATGTCTGTGAAGAGGAAAAAACATGATTTTTGGAAAAACTGTTTTTTTCCTGTGAGAGAAATCTTTGAAACCTCTTTACCGATTGCTTTGAAATTTTTACACAACGTTGCATTCGAATAGGCGCGTCTTTTATATACCTACTTTATACATGCGTCACTTGTGACAGGAAAAAACATGTTTTTTTTTTAAAACAGTGCCATCTGTTGGATGTAAGAGCAACACACTCTGTAATCTCGAAAAGTTCTTCACCGATTGATTTGACATTTTGACACAAAGTTCCATTCGAATACGCACGTGTTTTTATATACCTACTATATAGATGCCACTGCTGTGACAGGTAGAAATATGCATTTTTGAAAAACAGCGCCATCTGTTGCACATAAGACCATCACATGCTATACTAAATATGTCATCATTCCATTTCAATGTTTCTGATTTCATTGATAAATTGAATTTTCATAAATTTCGATGTTTTTTAATTTTCATTTAATTATTTTGTGTGACACTGCGTAGGAATTGAGCTGTTTTGTTTACCATACCATTCATTTCGTGAGTATAGTTTATTTTTTTTATTTTTTCATTATTTTTCATTTCGTTTTTTGAACTGTTTTTCTTATACTTCTGTGATGGGAACAGCTGGGGCCAGATTCACGATGCAGTTACGAACGTGTACATCGTTCCTCAATCTTTGATGGCTTTGGTTACATTTATTAAACAGTTTACAAGTATGAAAACTTGCCAATCAACTATTGTTATTGTTTTAAACAGCTTCCTGGTGCTTCGGAGCTCATTAACTGTTTAATAACTGTAAACAAAGCCGCCAAAGATTGAGAAAAGATTTACAGGTTCGTAAGTGTTTGTGTAACTTCTTCGTGTATCTAGCCCCAGATCATTTGATGTTCCCAATTTTCTGATGGGAACATCAGATCATATGATCATCAGACGAGGAAGTGGGGAATGGTGGGAAGGACGAGGGAACGGGAGTAGGGGGTGGTAGGGATGACGATGGGATGGGATGGGATGTGACGATGTGGATGGGATCTCGGTTACCAAGAGGCAACAGTTTACATGTATATTGCGACGGGTCGGTGGCGGAGGATGGCAGGGCAGGGTGTGGTGTCCTAATAAGGGATTATACGGAGTTTGGGACTGTGGACAGGATAATTGAACTCCGGCTTAGTAATTATATATCATCCACACAAGCTGAACTGCAGGCCATTCTGGCGTGTTTGGAGGAAGTACGTCATGACGACAAAAATGTTTTTGTATTTGTCGATAGCCGAGGAGCACTGGAGTCCTTAAACAGTCGAAACCCAGTCTTCATGTCTATAGTTGAGGACTGTAAGAGAAGAATAACCGAGATACAGCTGAAAGGTTATAGTGTGAAATTCATGTGGATTCCATCTCATGTTGGAATAGTGCTCAACGAGGTGGCGGATGACTTGGCCAAACGTCCCACATCAAAACCACAAGTTGACATTGAATGTGAATTCACAATGAGACAAATAAGAAGCAAAATCAGAAATATTCAGGCACAGGCGGGAGTGGAGAGGAGAGAGATAATGTATGAGAGTAGTCAAACCATGCAACACTACATGTATGTGAGTCAAAACACCCATTTCACTTATGGTAAAAGAAGAAATGCTTGGAGTGACTCTGTGTACATGCGGCTCAGGCTTGGGTACAAATATTACTGGGAATATGGGATAGATGTTCATGATAATGACACGAAGTGTAAACTATGTGGTATGTTAAGGTCTCACACCCTGGCCCATTATGTTCTTGATTGTCCGTTGATTAATGTATATAGAAACACTGAGATAAGGACTGTTCCTGAACAAATAGCCTGGATGTGTCACAACGGAAAGGTTGATGATATTCTTGAGAGATATAAAAATTTTGCACCAAGGTTGTAATATTTTGTTGAATTATCTGCAGGTGTCTTGCAAATTGTCTATACAGTATACCTAGGTCATAAAAGTATTTGTGTGTACGTCTGATACCATACTACTTGTGAAGGAGGAAATGTATATATTTACCTCTCAGAATGTTTGGTAATATGTTTATTGTTTGTGATGTGTGTCTATGTATATATTAACACGTTGTACTGAATGGGGTGAGAATAGCTTGAGCTACCTCATCCCTTTGTGTGTATTTTACCTCAATAAACTTTTTTCAATTTCAATTTCAATGGGATGTGGGAGGGGGGGGGGGGGGAATGGTAGGGAGGACGAGGGGAAGGGGCAGTGGGAGATAGTGGGGAGGATGAGGGGATGGTAGAGTTGGAAATGGTTAGGAGGACAAGGGGATGATGGAGTGGGGGATGATGGGGGTGGGGGGTGGGTAATGGGATGAGGGAGTGAGGAATGGTTGGGAGAACGAGGAGACGGGGGAGGTGGGAATGATGGGGGAAGACTGGAAGACAAGGAAAAGTTGCTGTTGCTCAGCAACGCACATCTGTTGCTGAGCCACAGCAACGCGTGGCCGGTACAGCTAGTGTTGTTATATTTTGGTAGCAGTCTTTCTTGTAAACATATGTTGTTGAATATGACCGAAAAGGTAAGATTAATAATTCTAACACGAATCTTCTCAATATTTCTTATGTTTTTATTCACTTTCGAGGAAAATTGAAAAATTAACTCTCCATTTTCATTTTCATACAATATTTATGGTTTGATGCCTAAAGGAAGCGTTTTGCAAGGCAGTCCTTAGATTTTCAAAGACAAATTTTCCATGTTCTGCCAAGGATTATATTCGCTTGGGGTGAGATGATACAGGACATGACTTAGATGAACAAGTGGATCAATGGCATAATGGGTATTAATAGGCCACTGCATGTTCTAAGTCCTTGCTTCTACTTTTTCTGTGTTGTTTCGGGGTCTTGAAGTGGGTAGAATGTGTTAATTGGCTGTTGATTGCTGGTTTTGACTTTTAGATGTTTAGGGCCTCACTGATATCGAATCTCCTGTTGTTGTTGTACATGTCTATAATTTCTGTGTAGCCTGTTAAAATTTCTCTGGTGATGGTCTGGTTGTGAGAGAAGATTATATGCTCCTTGATGGAACCCTGTTGTTTGTGCATTGTTAATCGCCTAGAGAGAGACATTGTTGTCTTGCTTATATTCAGAGATCTTTGAGGCTGACTGTCCCCAAGTAGGCATGTGAAGTCATAGAGGACGTTGGTCCCTTTTAAGGTGTTCAGTTTGGTTTCTGGAGAGTTAGTCATAAGTAGGTTTGCCGTCTTCTTTGTTTTGTAATAAGTTGTCAATTGTATCTTCTGATTTGTGTCTGCGGGGATAACATTCCTGTCAATAATATCTTTCATGACACTTTCCTCCGTTTTGTGAGCCGTCGAAAAGAAGTTCCTGTAAAACAATCTCATAAGAGATACAGGTGTTGTGTTAGTTGATTCTTCAGAGGTTGCATGGCGTGTCACCTTTCTCTTAATGACGTCTTCAACATAACCATTAGAGAAGCCATTATTGACTAGGACCTGCCTAACTCTACAGAGTTCCTCGTCGACCTGCTTCCAACCAGAGCTGTGAGTAAGCGCTCGGTCGACGTAAGTGTTGACAACACTCCGCTTGTACCTGTCCGGGCAATCTCTATTGGCATTAAGGCACATTCCTATGTTTGTTTCCTTAGTGTAGACTGCAGTGTGGAAGCCTCCATTCCTTTCCATGACTGTTACGTCCCCTCACTCTCCATCTCGTAAGTGAAACTTAACACCGAATTTTGCTCGAATGCCTCCTTCGACTGCTGGAAACGTCCGACATCAGGTACTTGCATAAATGTGTCGTCAACCTACCTGCAGTATATGGGAGGTTTTAAGTCCATGTCAACTAAGACCCTCTGCTTTATGGTACCCATGTAAAAATTCGCAAACAGGACACCTGGGGGAGAACCCATGGCTACACCATCTACTTGTTTTATACATGTGCCTATCAGGACTCAAGAAGGGTGCTTCTTTAGTGCAAGCTTTGAGTAACTTCCTTGCTATCCACTCTGGTATGTCCAGATGTTTCCAAGCCGGATCACGATGCACTCTCTCCATCATCATCCTGATTCTTTCGTCCACAGGCACGTTGGTAAACAGCGATTCCACATTCTGATAGGCTCTTATCCCTGTTGCCCGTGCTCCCAAAGTCAACAAATTCCTCTGGAGACTTCAGGCTAAAAGCACAAGGCACATAAGGAGTCAGCAGGCAGTTGAGTCACTTGGCCAGTCTGTATGTGGGTGTGTTATCTGGCTGATGATTGGCCAAAGTGGGTTTCAAGGTTAGTGGGGCTTGACATTCCCATATACATAACCAGGTGCATGTCCTGTAGAGCTTGTGCTGTCGTGGCGTTCCTGGGGGCAATAGTGCCATCGCTGGTTAATATTCTGATTGCCACGGTGATATTGCCCTCTTCTATTTTCCTGGTTATCAGTGCTCACATCCTGTGGTTCTCAGGTGAGATATTGTTGGTCGTCCTGCGGCTGGTGTTCTTAGCATGAGGGGGGAGGCGGATCAGGTTGTCTGCTCTGGGGAATTCATTAAGAGCTCTAATTACTGAGGTTGTTAATGACTTGTCTCCTTGGCGGTAATGCTAGGCATGCATTCCCAAAAAGTAGGAGATTGTTCTACGCTCCAATGGTACCAGGAGCATTGTTGACCCTAGTCAGCAGACTGGTGAGTTTGGTTGCTGCTTGGTGACGGGCAGCCTTGGGGATGTGGGGCACGGCCTTGGTGGACGTCGCTTAAATTGCTTCAAGCAGATTGTCTGCTGAAATAAAGTTAAGAGAGGTATTGTTCCTCGCCCCTTCAGTAGGTTGTCCCTTGTCACTTCCCCGGGCAGGCACCTGGGTCGTCCTGCCGACCTAGGCACCTAGGGTCGACCTAGACCCTAGACAACGACATGAATGGACAGAATGTTGGCGGACAGTTTCATCATGATTGAGATGAAACCGTTTGTCACATATTTGACAGTTTCCTCTTGGGTGTGTCCCTTCCTAGCTGGAAGGGGAACTGTGTGACGGGTGCAACATGTACCATGCCTAGATGTCTGACGCCTGGCTGTCCACTGAGTGCACCCTATCCTTCCCTCATGAATGGAGTGCAACATGGCAAGCATTGCCCTCCTGAGGAGTTGGGCAAGGCCTGGGCACCATATGTGGGCAGGCTAGTGGTTGACGGGCAGCTGGGTCAGGCGCAGGTAGCGGAGTGGGGGAAGATGGCGGGTGGGCTTTGGTGGGGGCAGGGGTAATGGAAACGGCACACGAGGGAGGACGCCGTTACACTTATTATATAATTTAAGCACTCGAGAATTCACTAATGCACTTTTATTTCAACACTACAGTCACCAAATTTGATTGGGAACGCACTAACTCCAGACTGTGTTTACTGTAGGCTGCATGAGAGCCTTTCCCTCTCTCTTCCCCTCCCCCTGCGGCCGCTCCCCGCCTGAGGGCTGGTGTGTGGCGGCAATGGGACGACGACCTCACCCATACACTGCCTCTGCCTCACCATCCACAACGCCCCTTTCTTCATTGATTTTTGTTGGAATGAAGGAAATACGCTTCTTCTTGTCACCCCCGGGGCCTTCAGCAGGTATTCATACAGACATAGGTCAAGTCTTGGCTGACTCAGGCATCTTGAACCACGTTAAAATTTATTGCAGTGTAGGAGCTTTTTCATCACGTGTCCGTTTCCCTCCCGTGCCAGAATATATATATTATTTTGGAAGCTGGTTTTCTATAATGCACATGTCATTAAACACAACAGCATTGTGACTATTATTAATTTTCCTATTGATATTTTCCCTTCTACACCAATACATCTACCATCTCGAGGGTGGAGGAACACTAGATCACTTATTCTTTCCAGTTTATCGTCAGCAATGTGACATCTTCAGGTATACACTGTGTTCAACAAAAGCAGATATACCGAGCTTAAAAGTTAAATTTATTGATGAAGATCAAGCCACTGAAAAGGTGGAACAGGCAGTTTATAAGATTGATTGAGTGATGAAAATCATGCCACCCAAGAGGTGGCACGGGCATGAATAGCCCTTAAGTTGTAGATTTTTTGGAGTGAATGTGATCTTTGGTCGTGAAAGAATATACTCTGAGTTCGCATTTAAATGGTCAGCCCTTACTATGTGGCTGCTATCGCGGGGGAGGATACTGCTTGACAGTATTTATGAGGGGAGTCCAGCTGCTGGGCACTTTTCATTACCAGAAGAGTGGCAGTGTTGATTGCTTCAAAGTGGTTACTGAAATATTCAGGGACGCTTAAAGCTCTTCTAAGGTCGTTGGTTGGTTTACATTCAAGGAGATAGTGAAGTAGTCGCATTTCTGTGATTGTTTGGCAGAAGATGCATTAATTTCCCAGTTGCATCTGTAACCTTGACGTAGTCAATACAACTGAACTGTTATTTCCCTGTGGATTATCTCCTCATGCACAAACAACAGAGCTCCATCAAGGAACATATAATCACCACACACACAGGCGATCACCAGGAATATTTTGACGAGCACCATCGAAATAATTCATAGATATAATGACAATAGAAGATTAGACATCGCTAAGGCGATGCATATCAAGGAATCTAGACCAACAATAAACGACCAGAGAGTACACAATTACACTCTACCCACTTTAAGACCCCAGACCAATGCAGAGGCTGGACCGAATGACCCTGCAACAGGAACGGCAGCAACCAGAAGAACATAAGCTACCAACACGTCAATCTCTATGGTAATACATTTACTACCTTATTAATATCCCCTATGTACTACCATTCCATTCCATATAAATAAATATATATAATATATATATATATATATATATATATATATATATATATATATATATATATATATATATATATATATATATATATATATATATATATATATATGTCGTACCTAATAGCCAGAACGCACTTCTATGCCTACTATTCAAGGCCCGATTTGCCTAATAAGCCAAGTTTTCATGAATTAGTGTTTTTTCTCTAATTTTTTTACTTATGAAAACCTAAAGCTACCCATTTTTGGCTACGTATGACGTCACCTTACCTTTATTGGAGTTAAAATTAATGTAGATATATGACCGAACCTAACCAACCCTACCTAACCTAACCTAACCTATCTTTATCGGTTAGGTTAGGTTAGGTAGCCGAAAACGTTAGGTTAGGTTAGGTAGGTAGGTTAGGTAGTCGAAAAATAATTAATTCATGAAAACTTGGCTTATTAGGCAAATCGGGCCTTGAATAGTAGGCTGAGAAGTGCGTTCTGGCTACTAGGTACGACATATATATATATATATATATATATATATATATATATATATATATATATATATATATATATATATATATATATGTCGTACCTAGTAGCCAGAACTCACTTTTCGGCCTACAATGCAAGGCCCGATTTGCCTAATAAGCCAAGTTTTCCTGAATTATATATAATTAATCTAATTTTTTTCTTATGAAATGATAAAGCTACCCATTTCATTATGTATGAGGTCAATTTTTTTTTATTGGCGTTAAAATTAACGTAGATAAATGACCGAACCTAACCAACCCTACCTAACTTAACCTAACTAACCTATCTTTATAGGTTAGGTTAGGTTAGGTAGCCGAAAAAGTTAGGTTAGGTTAGGTTAGGTAGGTTAGGTAGTCGAAAAAACAATTAATTCATGAAAACTTGGCTTATTAGGCAAATCGGGCCTTGCATAGTAGGCTGAGAAGTGCGTTCTGGCTATTAGGTACGACATATATATATATATATATATATATATATATATATATATATATATATATATATATATATATATATATATATATATATATATATATATATATATATGTCGTACCTAGTAGCCAGAACGCACTTGTCAGCCTACTATGCAAGGCCCGATTTGCCTAATAAGCCAAGTTTTCATGAATTAATGTTTTTTCGTCTACCTAACCTACCTAACCTAACCTAACCTAGCTTTTTTGGGCTACCTAACCTAACCTTACCTATATATATAGGTTAGGTTAGGTTAGGTAGGGTTGGTTAGGTTCGGTCATATATCTACGTTAATTTTACTTCAATAAAAAAAATTGACCTCATACATAGTGAAAAGGGTAGCTTTATCATTCATAAGAAAAAAATTATAGTAAATATATTAATTCAGGAAAACTTGGCTTATTAGGCAAATCGGGCCTTGAATAGTAGGCTGAGAAGTGAGTTCTGGCTACTAGGTACGACATATATATATATATATATATATATATATATATGTCGTACCTAGTAGCCAGAATGCACTTCTTAGCCTACTATGCAAGGCCCAATTTGCCTAATAAGCCAAGTTTTCATGAATTAATATTTTTTCGACTACCTAACCTACCTAACCTAACCTAACCTACCTTTTTCGGCTACCTAACCTAACCAATAAAGATAGGTTAGGTTAGGTTAGGTAGGGTTGGTTAGGTTCGGTCATATATCTACGTTAATTTTAACTACAATAAAAAAAAATTGACCTCATACATAATGAAATGGGTAGCTTTATCATTTCATAAGAAAACAATTAGAGAAAATATATTAATTCAGGAAAACTTTATATATATATATATATATATATATATATATATATATATATATATATATATATATATATATATATATATATATATATATATATATATATATATATATATATATATATATATGTCGTACCTAATAGCCAGAACGCACTTCTCAGCCTACTATTCAAGGCCCGATTTGCCTAATAAGCCAAGTTTTCATGAATTAATGTTTTTTCGTCTACCTAACCTACCTAACCTAACCTAACCTAGCTTTTTTTGGCTACCTAACCTAACCTTACCTATAAATATAGGTTAGGTTAGGTTAGGTAGGGTTGGTTAGGTTCGGTCATATATCTACGTTAATTTTAACTCCAATAAAAAAAAATTGACCTCATACATAGAGAAAAGGGTTGCTTTATCATTTCATAAGAAAAAAATTATAGTAATTATATTAATTCAGGAAAACTTGGCTTATTAGGCAAATCGGGCCTTGAATAGTAGGCTGAGAAGTGAGTTCTGGCTACTAGGTACGACATATATATATATATATATATATATATATATATATATATATATATATATGTCGTACCTAGTAGCCAGAACGCACTTCTCAGCCTAGTATGCAAGGCCCAATTTGCCTAATAAGCCAAGTTTTCATGAATTAATGCTTTTCGACTACCTAACCTACCTAACCTAACCTAACCTAACTTTTTCGGCTACCTAACCTAACATAACCTATAAATATAGGTTAGGTTAGGTTAGGTAGGGTTGGTTAGGTTCGGTCATATATCTACGTTAATTTAACTCCAATAAAAAAAAATTGACCTCATACATAATGAAAAGGGTAGCTTTATCATTTCATAAGAAAAAAATTAGAGAAAATATATTAAATCAGGAAAACTTGGCTTATTAGGCAAATCGGGCCTTGAATAGTAGGCCAAAAAGTGCGTTCTGGCTACTAGGTACGACATATATATATATATATATATATATATATATATATATATATATATATATATATATATATATATATATATATATATATCACTAAGAACTCTTGACCCGGCCAGGATTCGAACCATACCGTCCAGGATCACCCCTAAACGTACACAGTACCGTGACCACCGCACCATACGATCATTGGTGCGGTGGTCACGGTACTGTGCACGTTTAGGGGTGATCCTGGATGGCATGGGTTCGAATCCTGGCCGGCATGGGTTCGAATCCTGGCCAAAGAGTTCTTAGTGATATATGCTTTCGCGTTCATGCCGCTTTCTAACATATGTATATATATATATATATATATATATATATATATATATATATATATATATATATATATATATATATATATATATATATATATATATTTATATATATATATATATATATATATATGATATATATATATATTATATATATACCGAACCTATATATATATATATATATATATATATATATATATATATATGTCGTACTGAATTAGCTACTATATTTGCCTAATAAGCCAAGTTTTCCTGAATTAATATATTTACTATAATTTTTTCTTATGAAATGATAAAGGCCGATAATTTTTTTCTTATGAAATGATAAAGCTACCCATTTCATTATGTATGAGGTCAATTTTTTTTTATTGCAGTTAAAATTAACGTAGATATATGACCGAACCTAACCAACCCTACCTAACCTAACCTAACCTATCTTTATAGGTTAGGTTAGGTTAGGTAGCCGAAAAAGTTAGGTTAGGTTAGGTTAGGTAGGTTAGGTAGACGAAAAAACATTAATTCATGAAAACTTGGCTTATTAGGCAAATCGGGCCTTGCATATTAGGCTGAGAAGTGCGTTCTGGCTACTAGGTACGACATATATATATATATATATATATATATATATATATATATATATATATATATATATATATATATATATATATATATATATAAAAGTTTGTGAGGGTACCACCTCTGGTGCCAATGTGGGGACCAATAGCCTCGGAGAAGAAAATAAAAAGTATTCAGAGGAGACCTTGTGGTTTCTCACTGAAACACTAATATTATCTTCTCCTACCACCCCCATTCTTTTGTATGTACACATATATATTACTTTATTTGAACTTTGTTACAAAAAAGGAGTTACATATGGGTTACAAAGATGGTTATCATAGGTTGTTGAGTTCCTCCAGCTTCTCAGATGGCGGGCAGGAACCCTGGATGCAGTGCGCATTTCCCCTCTGTATCGCCACACTGAGGCGCTGGAAAAGAAAGCTTGCAGCTCTTGGGTCCCTTGTTGTTTCAATGGGCCTAGAACCCAGTTCCTTCAAAAAACTGGTTGCACTTTTACCCCAGGCGCCGAGTGTCTCAGAAGCAATGGGGACAAAATTGTAGTGGTGATCCAGTTCTCTATACTTACGGGATTTGGCTGCTTCCCTGTGGGTGGCAGCGCCACCTGGTTGTGCAACACTGAGGTTAATGTAGGTGTTAGCCAGGGTTGATACGCACGTGTAGTCCCATACCAACTGCTTGCCATTCTTCCAGATGTTCGCTGTGATACCATCCGGGCGACCAATAAGAGCATCAGAGTTACGGGGCGTTAGGTAACGGGGCTCTCTTTCAGCTGGGCATCCAGCTGTAGTGAGGCTCTTCTTGATGATGTCGTTAACTTCACTGTGCCTCAAGTGCCATCTCCCTGTGCTTTGGCAGAGTAGACCATGGTGGCCGTACCTGTCAGCCACCACCTCGCCGCAAATACACCTATATCTGGTGTGGATTGGGGCAGCAAGGCGGAGGGAGGGCCACAGCAATTCGGAGGGCGTGTGGTGTGAGACGAGTGCCAGTTGCTGACATTGGGGTTGCTAACAGGAAATCCCCTGCATGTGGTGCTGCTACTGCTGTGAGGCGAGCAATGTCATGTTGTGTTGTTGCAGCACCCAGGCACTCTGCAGCAACTTGGTCTACAATGGGGCCATCCCAGCTGGATTGCTTGTGGGCTTTTGGGGATGGTGGTTGAGGTGATTGGCCTGCACGAGAGGCCCACTCTGTGGCACAGCGTGTAAAATTGGGATCATGTACACCTGCCAGCTGATGTAAGTGGGCAGGTAGAATTTCCTTCACAAGGTCGTCGGATGCTGATAAGGAGGACAGGAAGGCTGGAACAGCGATTTGCATTGCGATTTATATATAATATATATATATATATATATAATATATATATATATATATCTATATATATATATATGTGTGTGTGTGTGTGTGTGTGTGTGTGTGTGTGTGTGTGTGTGTGTGTGTGTGTACTCACCTAGTTCACCTAGTTTTGTTTGCGGGGGTTGAGCTCTGGCTCTTTGGTCCCGCCTCTCAACCGTGAATCAACAGGTGTACAGATTCCTGAGCCTATCGGGCTCTATCATATCTACACTTGAAACTGTGTATGGAGTCAGCCTCCACCACATCACTGCCTAATGCATTCCATTTGTCAACCACTCTGACACTAAAAAAGTTCTTTCTAATATCTCTGTGGCTCATTTGGGCACTCAGATTCCACCTGTGTCCCCTTGTGCGTGTTCCCCTTGTGTTAAATAGACTGTCTTTATCTACCCTATCAATTCCCTTCAGAATCTTGAATGTGGTGATAATGTCCCCCCTAACACTTCTGTCTTCCAGCGAAGTGAGGTTTAATTCCCGTAGTCTCTCCTCGTAACTCATACCTCTCAGCTCGGGTACTAGTCTGGTGGCAAACCTTTGAACCTTTTCCAGTTTAGTCTTATCCTTGACTAGATATGGACTCCATGCTGGGGCTGCATACTCCAGGATTGGCCTGACATATGTGGTATACAAAGTTCTGAATGATTCTTTACACAAGTTTCTGAATGCCGTTCGTATGTTGGCCAGCTTGGCATATGCCGCTGATGTTATCCGCTTGATATGTGCTGCAGGAGACAGGTCTGGCGTGATATCAACCCCCAAGTCTTTTTCCTTCTCTGACTCCTGAAGAATTTCCTCTCTTAGATGATACCTTGTACCTGGCCTCCTGCTCCCTACACCTATCTTCATTACATTACATTTGGTTGGGTTAAACTCTAACAACCATTTGTTCGACCATTCCTTCAGCTTGTCTAGGTCTTCTTGAAGACTCAAACAGTCCTCTTCTGTTTTAATCCTTCTCATAATTTTCGCATCGTCCGCAAACATTGAGAGAAATAAATCGATACCCTCCGGGAGATCATTTACATATGTCAGAAACAAGATAGGACCGAGTACAGAGCCCTGTGGGACTCCACTGGTGACTTCACGTCAATCGGAGGTCTCTCCCCTCAC
>NW_025567168.1:0-33574 GCF_020424385.1 Procambarus clarkii | reverse complement strand
GGCTGGTATAAACACACTATCATGGTTACTATAAGTAGTACCTGTCGGAAAATCCGACACCATTTAATAATCATACAGATAATAACTGTATTACCAACAAGTTACCCATAGAAAACGTAACTTGTAGTGGAATTTCCGTCTATAGAAAACGGGATATCATCACCACATACTATTATAATTCACCAGCTATTCTGCTGGGAATTGTTCTTAAATACATTAGTCTTTGGACTTTACCATCATAAAACATCTTATATAAATTAACTTAATTATCAATATTAAAGTAGAGTAAATATGACCCTTCTATCACTTTCTGAAATCTGGACAAAGTAGGCCAGGCGTGAGTGGAGGAAGGAGGGCAGCCATTGTTGTGTCACCTCCGAGACGTGTGGAGCGAGTACGGCTCCTATCATTCTGGACAATGTCGGCCAGTAACGTCAATAGAATGGAGTGTTAAACAGCCATTGTTGTGTCACCTCCGAGACGTGTGGAGCGAGTTCGGCTCCTATCATTCTGGACAATGTCGGCCAGTGACGTCAATAGAATGGAGTGTTAGATGCAGCCATTTATATTGAGACCAGAGGCTCACACGGGAGCAAATTCGGCTCCTGTTAAATTTACTTGGACGTAGTGTTATGGAAACTAAAAGTGTACCATTATCAACACGCTGTCTACAAATTCAAGTTAAGTGTCTATCCGAAACCCATTATCTATCATTAGTGGCCATTAATGTCATTGGGTAGGGTTATCCGGTTAGATCACATGGAAGCCTCAAACTAAAGGTAATTAAGCCAGGTCCTCATGTTCCATGTACTGTTTTCTCTGATATACTTGTCATATATAGGATTCTGGCTTCACAGCTAGCGCACTTTTGACAGGTCAAGACGAGGATGCAAGATTATGTGCACCAGTTACTGGGTGATAGAAGCTACCTCAAAGAGGATAATTTGGTGTCTACACTCTAGTTATACCTGGTGGACTAACCTGCTGTACTATAAGAGAAGGAACCTCATCAATGTATGTAGCTATTACTGTAATTTGATTGGCTGCATATATATTAATTTAACCCCCCCTAATGTGTAGATGATCGATTTGTGAGATTGAGATTATTGCAGAAATACAGTCCACTTAACATTATACAAATTGCTATCGAAGTATATAAATTAACGTAAATATAAATTCATATAAATTAAATAAATATAAATCTCACAGGTCGGTTCCCACATTATTTGGTCATCTTCGAACCGGATGACGGATTATTTGATCCTTTGAACCCACATTTGGTCATCTTAGTACCGGATGAACCAGTTAACCAAACCAGTGGATTCATTAAATATACTAGTGCAGTGTTATTTAAACAAAGCCAGCAGTCATGACGGCGGCGTTGCCTCGTGCGAGTTCACGAGCCCCGCTCAGTTCAGATCTGCCTCATCAGCGGTTTCATGCACACCCACAGATATTTGGTGGCGTGTTATTTCGTGAAATGACAGCGCTAATATAGAAACCAGCCAAATTAGTGACTGTGTCTTCGCGAGATTGTTCACGGATTTCGTGGTGTTACATTTCGCGAGAGATTATCCACGAATTTTGTGGAGTTTATTTCGCGAGGTCACTAATAACATTTAATACTTCTAGATAATATTAGAAGTTTCATAGAGGCTAATTAAGAGGCTATTAACAATAATTGTGTATATTATTTCTCCAAAATAGAGAATTATTTAATATATATTGCACTAGTGATCATAGTATAATATTTACTAATTGCCAACCCACAACAGGGTAGGATAAAACCATTGACTAGTTGAACTATTATCGTTCATCCTAGTCCCATTATTACCATAGTGAATGGTCCAGACCCTATTTTGGGTGTAATTTTTATCAACTCGAGTTGAGTTGTATATATAATAATTTACTTATGATCATTACACCTTTGAGTGATTAATTAGTGTCTCTACCATCCTAGGGTGATATAGAAGAGCTAACCTAAAGGTACTTCCAGTGACACTGGTTTATCACTCAAATCATTAGCGTGTATGATTGTATATATATAATGTGTATTAATTTTAAGTGCTAACCTCTAGTAGAGGTAGGATTATTGCCTAGTGAGTGCAGAATTGACCCTAGGCTACCATCAGTGTTTGTTCAGTATTATGAGCAGCCCAAGTACAAGTCCCACAAGGCTTCACCAACGAGCCAGTATGGATAATGCAGGGAGAATGAAAAGAACCCTTGCAGGTCTTAAAGGCCACTTAACAAGACAGATCAAGAAATGTGAAGATTTGTCACAACAATCTCAAGTTGATTATGCTGACCTGGAAAGCTATTATCAAGCAGCTGCAGGTAAATTTGAGCAAATCAAATGCCAAATGGCTGTCCTTGTGGGGACAGACTACTACCATCAATTCATTGGTAGCCCTACTAAATATCAGGGTATAACCATGTTAAACTCTGCAGGAGGTAAATTACTCTCAGGCCCAGTATCAAGCCTGAGGAGACCTATGCCTGCAGATAAACAATACCAATAGAATCTGAATTTGTCAGCTGATTATATTTCTCCAGTAGCATTATACTAAGGAGATTACAGCTGACTATAGTAACAGAGGTTGATGTTAGTATCATCATTTAAAGCTGAAGATGAGTTCATGAGGCCTCAGTGGCAAATCAGTGAACAGTAGCCTAAAACAGCTACAAGTCACTGCGACCAATGTCACTGAACCCACTGCAGTCTCAGAACCATACTTTACTTTAATGATGAGCTATTCAATCTTCTGAATCAATTAACTAAATTAAACCCTAATAAATCTGATGACTGATTTGATACATTTATTATTTAATCAAGATGTATTCCATGGGCCTCAGTGTTTATATATCAGTGACCAGTTACCTGAAGAAACTTCAAGTTATATCTAATGTCACTGATCTCACTGCAGTCCCTGAATCATACTTGACTGTAGTACTTGATCACATCCAGTCTTCTGGGTTAAATAATATGTAATAAGGCTTGAATATTAGCCTTTCAAGAGTTGACAGGGAAATGAAATCGCATTAGACTTCTAACCCCTACAACTCTAGTACGGGACATCCGTCCTGTACGAACAGACACACAAATGTGTGATTACTAACTACTAACATCAAATTAATGTAATAATTCGAAGGAGGAGTATCGGTGTTCGTCTGTTCTAAAGAGGACTTCGACCCGTGAGCAGCCCCCTGGGGAATTATGTCGGAAAATCCGACACCATTTAATAATCATACAGATAATAACTGTATTACCAACAAGTTACCCATAGAAAACGTAACTTGTAGTGGAATTTCCGTCTATAGAAAACGGGATATCATCACCACATACTATTATAATTCACCAGCTATTCTGCTGGGAATTGTTCTTAAATACATTAGTCTTTGGACTTTACCATCATAAAACATCTTATAGTACCCAGACAGGAAGATGGGCTGGTATAAACACACTATCATGGTTACTATAAGTAGTACCCAGACAGGAAGATGGGCTGGTATAAACACACTATCATGGTTACTATAAGTAGTACCCAGACAGGAAGATGGGCTGGTATAAACACACTATCATGGTTACTATAAGTAGTACCCAGACAGGAAGATGGGCTGGTATAAACACACTATCATGGTTACTATAAGTAGTACCCAGACAGGAAGATGGGCTGGTATAAACACACTATCATGGTTACTATAAGTAGTACCCAGACAGGAAGATGGGCTGGTATAAACACACTATCATGGTTACTATAAGTAGTACCCAGACAGGAAGATGGGCTGGTATAAACACACTATCATGGTTACTATAAGTAGTACCCAGACAGGAAGATGGGCTGGTATAAACACACTATCATGGTTACTATAAGTAGTACCCAGACAGGAAGATGGGCTGGTATAAACACACTATCATGGTTACTATAAGTAGTACCCAGACAGGAAGATGGGCTGGTATAAACACACTATCATGGTTACTATAAGTAGTACCCAGACAGGAAGATGGGCTGGTATAAACACACTATCATGGTTACTATAAGTAGTACCCAGACAGGAAGATGGGCTGGTATAAACACACTATCATGGTTACTATAAGTAGTACCCAGACAGGAAGATGGGCTGGTATAAACACACTATCATGGTTACTATAAGTAGTACCCAGACAGGAAGATGGGCTGGTATAAACACACTATCATGGTTACTATAAGTAGTACCCAGACAGGAAGATGGGCTGGTATAAACACACTATCATGGTTACTATAAGTAGTACCCAGACAGGAAGATGGGCTGGTATAAACACACTATCATGGTTACTATAAGTAGTACCCAGACAGGAAGATGGGCTGGTATAAACACACTATCATGGTTACTATAAGTAGTACCCAGACAGGAAGATGGGCTGGTATAAACACACTATCATGGTTACTATAAGTAGTACCCAGACAGGAAGATGGGCTGGTATAAACACACTATCATGGTTACTATAAGTAGTACCCAGACAGGAAGATGGGCTGGTATAAACACACTATCATGGTTACTATAAGTAGTACCCAGACAGGAAGATGGGCTGGTATAAACACACTATCATGGTTACTATAAGTAGTACCCAGACAGGAAGATGGGCTGGTATAAACACACTATCATGGTTACTATAAGTAGTACCCAGACAGGAAGATGGGCTGGTATAAACACACTATCATGGTTACTATAAGTAGTACCCAGACAGGAAGATGGGCTGGTATAAACACACTATCATGGTTACTATAAGTAGTACCCAGACAGGAAGATGGGCTGGTATAAACACACTATCATGGTTACTATAAGTAGTACCCAGACAGGAAGATGGGCTGGTATAAACACACTATCATGGTTACTATAAGTAGTACCCAGACAGGAAGATGGGCTGGTATAAACACACTATCATGGTTACTATAAGTAGTACCCAGACAGGAAGATGGGCTGGTATAAACACACTATCATGGTTACTATAAGTAGTACACACTATCATGGTTACTATAAGTAGTAAGACAGGAAGATGGGCTGGTATAAACACACTATCATGGTTACTATAAGTAGTACCCAGACAGGAAGATGGGCTGGTATAAACACACTATCATGGTTACTATAAGTAGTACCCAGACAGGAAGATGGGCTGGTATAAACACACTATCATGGTTACTATAAGTAGTACCCAGACAGGAAGATGGGCTGGTATAAACACACTATCATGGTTACTATAAGTAGTACCCAGACAGGAAGATGGGCTGGTATAAACACACTATCATGGTTACTATAAGTAGTACCCAGACAGGAAGATGGGCTGGTATAAACACACTATCATGGTTACTATAAGTAGTACCCAGACAGGAAGATGGGCTGGTATAAACACACTATCATGGTTACTATAAGTAGTACCCAGACAGGAAGATGGGCTGGTATAAACACACTATCATGGTTACTATAAGTAGTACCCAGACAGGAAGATGGGCTGGTATAAACACACTATCATGGTTACTATAAGTAGTACCCAGACAGGAAGATGGGCTGGTATAAACACACTATCATGGTTACTATAAGTAGTACCCAGACAGGAAGATGGGCTGGTATAAACACACTATCATGGTTACTATAAGTAGTACCCAGACAGGAAGATGGGCTGGTATAAACACACTATCATGGTTACTATAAGTAGTACCCAGACAGGAAGATGGGCTGGTATAAACACACTATCATGGTTACTATAAGTAGTACCCAGACAGGAAGATGGGCTGGTATAAACACACTATCATGGTTACTATAAGTAGTACCCAGACAGGAAGATGGGCTGGTATAAACACACTATCATGGTTACTATAAGTAGTACCCAGACAGGAAGATGGGCTGGTATAAACACACTATCATGGTTACTATAAGTAGTACCCAGACAGGAAGATGGGCTGGTATAAACACACTATCATGGTTACTATAAGTAGTACCCAGACAGGAAGATGGGCTGGTATAAACACACTATCATGGTTACTATAAGTAGTACCCAGACAGGAAGATGGGCTGGTATAAACACACTATCATGGTTACTATAAGTAGTACCCAGACAGGAAGATGGGCTGGTATAAACACACTATCATGGTTACTATAAGTAGTACCCAGACAGGAAGATGGGCTGGTATAAACACACTATCATGGTTACTATAAGTAGTACCCAGACAGGAAGATGGGCTGGTATAAACACACTATCATGGTTACTATAAGTAGTACCCAGACAGGAAGATGGGCTGGTATAAACACACTATCATGGTTACTATAAGTAGTACCCAGACAGGAAGATGGGCTGGTATAAACACACTATCATGGTTACTATAAGTAGTACCCAGACAGGAAGATGGGCTGGTATAAACACACTATCATGGTTACTATAAGTAGTACCCAGACAGGAAGATGGGCTGGTATAAACACACTATCATGGTTACTATAAGTAGTACCCAGACAGGAAGATGGGCTGGTATAAACACACTATCATGGTTACTATAAGTAGTACCCAGACAGGAAGATGGGCTGGTATAAACACACTATCATGGTTACTATAAGTAGTACCCAGACAGGAAGATGGGCTGGTATAAACACACTATCATGGTTACTATAAGTAGTACCCAGACAGGAAGATGGGCTGGTATAAACACACTATCATGGTTACTATAAGTAGTACCCAGACAGGAAGATGGGCTGGTATAAACACACTATCATGGTTACTATAAGTAGTACCCAGACAGGAAGATGGGCTGGTATAAACACACTATCATGGTTACTATAAGTAGTACCCAGACAGGAAGATGGGCTGGTATAAACACACTATCATGGTTACTATAAGTAGTACCCAGACAGGAAGATGGGCTGGTATAAACACACTATCATGGTTACTATAAGTAGTACCCAGACAGGAAGATGGGCTGGTATAAACACACTATCATGGTTACTATAAGTAGTACCCAGACAGGAAGATGGGCTGGTATAAACACACTATCATGGTTACTATAAGTAGTACCCAGACAGGAAGATGGGCTGGTATAAACACACTATCATGGTTACTATAAGTAGTACCCAGACAGGAAGATGGGCTGGTATAAACACACTATCATGGTTACTATAAGTAGTACCCAGACAGGAAGATGGGCTGGTATAAACACACTATCATGGTTACTAAAGACAGGAAGATGGGCTGGTATAAACACACTATCATGGTTACTATAAGTAGTACCCAGACAGGAAGATGGGCTGGTATAAACACACTATCATGGTTACTATAAGTAGTACCCAGACAGGAAGATGGGCTGGTATAAACACACTATCATGGTTACTATAAGTAGTACCCAGACAGGAAGATGGGCTGGTATAAACACACTATCATGGTTACTATAAGTAGTACCCAGACAGGAAGATGGGCTGGTATAAACACACTATCATGGTTACTATAAGTAGTACCCAGACAGGAAGATGGGCTGGTATAAACACACTATCATGGTTACTATAAGTAGTACCCAGACAGGAAGATGGGCTGGTATAAACACACTATCATGGTTACTATAAGTAGTACCCAGACAGGAAGATGGGCTGGTATAAACACACTATCATGGTTACTATAAGTAGTACCCAGACAGGAAGATGGGCTGGTATAAACACACTATCATGGTTACTATAAGTAGTACCCAGACAGGAAGATGGGCTGGTATAAACACACTATCATGGTTACTATAAGTAGTACCCAGACAGGAAGATGGGCTGGTATAAACACACTATCATGGTTACTATAAGTAGTACCCAGACAGGAAGATGGGCTGGTATAAACACACTATCATGGTTACTATAAGTAGTACCCAGACAGGAAGATGGGCTGGTATAAACACACTATCATGGTTACTATAAGTAGTACCCAGACAGGAAGATGGGCTGGTATAAACACACTATCATGGTTACTATAAGTAGTACCCAGACAGGAAGATGGGCTGGTATAAACACACTATCATGGTTACTATAAGTAGTACCCAGACAGGAAGATGGGCTGGTATAAACACACTATCATGGTTACTATAAGTAGTACCCAGACAGGAAGATGGGCTGGTATAAACACACTATCATGGTTACTATAAGTAGTACCCAGACAGGAAGATGGGCTGGTATAAACACACTATCATGGTTACTATAAGTAGTACCCAGACAGGAAGATGGGCTGGTATAAACACACTATCATGGTTACTATAAGTAGTACCCAGACAGGAAGATGGGCTGGTATAAACACACTATCATGGTTACTATAAGTAGTACCCAGACAGGAAGATGGGCTGGTATAAACACACTATCATGGTTACTATAAGTAGTACCCAGACAGGAAGATGGGCTGGTATAAACACACTATCATGGTTACTATAAGTAGTACCCAGACAGGAAGATGGGCTGGTATAAACACACTATCATGGTTACTATAAGTAGTACCCAGACAGGAAGATGGGCTGGTATAAACACACTATCATGGTTACTATAAGTAGTACATGGTGGTATAAACTATCATGGTTACTATAAGTAGTACCCAGACAGGAAGATGGGCTGGTATAAACACACTATCATGGTTACTATAAGTAGTACCCAGACAGGAAGATGGGCTGGTATAAACACACTATCATGGTTACTATAAGTAGTACCCAGACAGGAAGATGGGCTGGTATAAACACACTATCATGGTTACTATAAGTAGTACCCAGACAGGAAGATGGGCTGGTATAAACACACTATCATGGTTACTATAAGTAGTACCCAGACAGGAAGATGGGCTGGTATAAACACACTATCATGGTTACTATAAGTAGTACCCAGACAGGAAGATGGGCTGGTATAAACACACTATCATGGTTACTATAAGTAGTACCCAGACAGGAAGATGGGCTGGTATAAACACACTATCATGGTTACTATAAGTAGTACCCAGACAGGAAGATGGGCTGGTATAAACACACTATCATGGTTACTATAAGTAGTACCCAGACAGGAAGATGGGCTGGTATAAACACACTATCATGGTTACTATAAGTAGTACCCAGACAGGAAGATGGGCTGGTATAAACACACTATCATGGTTACTATAAGTAGTACCCAGACAGGAAGATGGGCTGGTATAAACACACTATCATGGTTACTATAAGTAGTACCCAGACAGGAAGATGGGCTGGTATAAACACACTATCATGGTTACTATAAGTAGTACCCAGACAGGAAGATGGGCTGGTATAAACACACTATCATGGTTACTATAAGTAGTACCCAGACAGGAAGATGGGCTGGTATAAACACACTATCATGGTTACTATAAGTAGTACCCAGACAGGAAGATGGGCTGGTATAAACACACTATCATGGTTACTATAAGTAGTACCCAGACAGGAAGATGGGCTGGTATAAACACACTATCATGGTTACTATAAGTAGTACCCAGACAGGAAGATGGGCTGGTATAAACACACTATCATGGTTACTATAAGTAGTACCCAGACAGGAAGATGGGCTGGTATAAACACACTATCATGGTTACTATAAGTAGTACCCAGACAGGAAGATGGGCTGGTATAAACACACTATCATGGTTACTATAAGTAGTACCCAGACAGGAAGATGGGCTGGTATAAACACACTATCATGGTTACTATAAGTAGTACCCAGACAGGAAGATGGGCTGGTATAAACACACTATCATGGTTACTATAAGTAGTACCCAGACAGGAAGATGGGCTGGTATAAACACACTATCATGGTTACTATAAGTAGTACCCAGACAGGAAGATGGGCTGGTATAAACACACTATCATGGTTACTATAAGTAGTACCCAGACAGGAAGATGGGCTGGTATAAACACACTATCATGGTTACTATAAGTAGTACCCAGACAGGAAGATGGGCTGGTATAAACACACTATCATGGTTACTATAAGTAGTACCCAGACAGGAAGATGGGCTGGTATAAACACACTATCATGGTTACTATAAGTAGTACCCAGACAGGAAGATGGGCTGGTATAAACACACTATCATGGTTACTATAAGTAGTACCCAGACAGGAAGATGGGCTGGTATAAACACACTATCATGGTTACTATAAGTAGTACCCAGACAGGAAGATGGGCTGGTATAAACACACTATCATGGTTACTATAAGTAGTACCCAGACAGGAAGATGGGCTGGTATAAACACACTATCATGGTTACTATAAGTAGTACCCAGACAGGAAGATGGGCTGGTATAAACACACTATCATGGTTACTATAAGTAGTACCCAGACAGGAAGATGGGCTGGTATAAACACACTATCATGGTTACTATAAGTAGTACCCAGACAGGAAGATGGGCTGGTATAAACACACTATCATGGTTACTATAAGTAGTACCCAGACAGGAAGATGGGCTGGTATAAACACACTATCATGGTTACTATAAGTAGTACCCAGACAGGAAGATGGGCTGGTATAAACACACTATCATGGTTACTATAAGTAGTACCCAGACAGGAAGATGGGCTGGTATAAACACACTATCATGGTTACTATAAGTAGTACCCAGACAGGAAGATGGGCTGGTATAAACACACTATCATGGTTACTATAAGTAGTACCCAGACAGGAAGATGGGCTGGTATAAACACACTATCATGGTTACTATAAGTAGTACCCAGACAGGAAGATGGGCTGGTATAAACACACTATCATGGTTACTATAAGTAGTACCCAGACAGGAAGATGGGCTGGTATAAACACACTATCATGGTTACTATAAGTAGTACCCAGACAGGAAGATGGGCTGGTATAAACACACTATCATGGTTACTATAAGTAGTACCCAGACAGGAAGATGGGCTGGTATAAACACACTATCATGGTTACTATAAGTAGTACCCAGACAGGAAGATGGGCTGGTATAAACACACTATCATGGTTACTATAAGTAGTACCCAGACAGGAAGATGGGCTGGTATAAACACACTATCATGGTTACTATAAGTAGTACCCAGACAGGAAGATGGGCTGGTATAAACACACTATCATGGTTACTATAAGTAGTACCCAGACAGGAAGATGGGCTGGTATAAACTGGTATATAACCCAGACAGGAAGATGGGCTGGTATAAACACACTATCATGGTTACTATAAGTAGTACCCAGACAGGAAGATGGGCTGGTATAAACACACTATCATGGTTACTATAAGTAGTACCCAGACAGGAAGATGGGCTGGTATAAACACACTATCATGGTTACTATAAGTAGTACCCAGACAGGAAGATGGGCTGGTATAAACACACTATCATGGTTACTATAAGTAGTACCCAGACAGGAAGATGGGCTGGTATAAACACACTATCATGGTTACTATAAGTAGTACCCAGACAGGAAGATGGGCTGGTATAAACACACTATCATGGTTACTATAAGTAGTACCCAGACAGGAAGATGGGCTGGTATAAACACACTATCATGGTTACTATAAGTAGTACCCAGACAGGAAGATGGGCTGGTATAAACACATCATATCATGGTGGTATAAACACACTATATGGTTAGTAGTACCCAGACAGGAAGATGGGCTGGTATAAACACACTATCATGGTTACTATAAGTAGTACCCAGACAGGAAGATGGGCTGGTATAAACACACTATCATGGTTACTATAAGTAGTACCCAGACAGGAAGATGGGCTGGTATAAACACACTATCATGGTTACTATAAGTAGTACCCAGACAGGAAGATGGGCTGGTATAAACACACTATCATGGTTACTATAAGTAGTACCCAGACAGGAAGATGGGCTGGTATAAACACACTATCATGGTTACTATAAGTAGTACCCAGACAGGAAGATGGGCTGGTATAAACACACTATCATGGTTACTATAAGTAGTACCCAGACAGGAAGATGGGCTGGTATAAACACACTATCATGGTTACTATAAGTAGTACCCAGACAGGAAGATGGGCTGGTATAAACACACTATCATGGTTACTATAAGTAGTACCCAGACAGGAAGATGGGCTGGTATAAACACACTATCATGGTTACTATAAGTAGTACCCAGACAGGAAGATGGGCTGGTATAAACACACTATCATGGTTACTATAAGTAGTACCCAGACAGGAAGATGGGCTGGTATAAACACACTATCATGGAATAAGATACCCAGACAGGAAGATGGGCTGGTATAAACACACTATCATGGTTACTATAAGTAGTACCCAGACAGGAAGATGGGCTGGTATAAACACACTATCATGGTTACTATAAGTAGTACCCAGACAGGAAGATGGGCTGGTATAAACACACTATCATGGTTACTATAAGTAGTACCCAGACAGGAAGATGGGCTGGTATAAACACACTATCATGGTTACTATAAGTAGTACCCAGACAGGAAGATGGGCTGGTATAAACACACTATCATGGTTACTATAAGTAGTACCCAGACAGGAAGATGGGCTGGTATAAACACACTATCATGGTTACTATAAGTAGTACCCAGACAGGAAGATGGGCTGGTATAAACACACTATCATGGTTACTATAAGTAGTACCCAGACAGGAAGATGGGCTGGTATAAACACACTATCATGGTTACTATAAGTAGTACCCAGACAGGAAGATGGGCTGGTATAAACACACTATCATGGTTACTATAAGTAGTACCCAGACAGGAAGATGGGCTGGTATAAACACACTATCATGGTTACTATAAGTAGTACCCAGACAGGAAGATGGGCTGGTATAAACACACTATCATGGTTACTATAAGTAGTACCCAGACAGGAAGATGGGCTGGTATAAACACACTATCATGGTTACTATAAGTAGTACCCAGACAGGAAGATGGGCTGGTATAAACACACTATCATGGTTACTATAAGTAGTACCCAGACAGGAAGATGGGCTGGTATAAACACACTATCATGGTTACTATAAGTAGTACCCAGACAGGAAGATGGGCTGGTATAAACACACTATCATGGTTACTATAAGTAGTACCCAGACAGGAAGATGGGCTGGTATAAACACACTATCATGGTTACTATAAGTAGTACCCAGACAGGAAGATGGGCTGGTATAAACACACTATCATGGTTACTATAAGTAGTACCCAGACAGGAAGATGGGCTGGTATAAACACACTATCATGGTTACTATAAGTAGTACCCAGACAGGAAGATGGGCTGGTATAAACACACTATCATGGTTACTATAAGTAGTACCCAGACAGGAAGATGGGCTGGTATAAACACACTATCATGGTTACTATAAGTAGTACCCAGACAGGAAGATGGGCTGGTATAAACACACTATCATGGTTACTATAAGTAGTACCCAGACAGGAAGATGGGCTGGTATAAACACACTATCATGGTTACTATAAGTAGTACCCAGACAGGAAGATGGGCTGGTATAAACACACTATCATGGTTACTATAAGTAGTACCCAGACAGGAAGATGGGCTGGTATAAACACACTATCATGGTTACTATAAGTAGTACCCAGACAGGAAGATGGGCTGGTATAAACACACTATCATGGTTACTATAAGTAGTACCCAGACAGGAAGATGGGCTGGTATAAACACACTATCATGGTTACTATAAGTAGTACCCAGACAGGAAGATGGGCTGGTATAAACACACTATCATGGTTACTATAAGTAGTACCCAGACAGGAAGATGGGCTGGTATAAACACACTATCATGGTTACTATAAGTAGTACCCAGACAGGAAGATGGGCTGGTATAAACACACTATCATGGTTAGTACCCAGACAGTAGTACCCAGACAGGAAGACAGGGATGGGCTGGTATAAACACACTATCATGGTTACTATAAGTAGTACCCAGACAGGAAGATGGGCTGGTATAAACACACTATCATGGTTACTATAAGTAGTACCCAGACAGGAAGATGGGCTGGTATAAACACACTATCATGGTTACTATAAGTAGTACCCAGACAGGAAGATGGGCTGGTATAAACACACTATCATGGTTACTATAAGTAGTACCCAGACAGGAAGATGGGCTGGTATAAACACACTATCATGGTTACTATAAGTAGTACCCAGACAGGAAGATGGGCTGGTATAAACACACTATCATGGTTACTATAAGTAGTACCCAGACAGGAAGATGGGCTGGTATAAACACACTATCATGGTTACTATAAGTAGTACCCAGACAGGAAGATGGGCTGGTATAAACACACTATCATGGTTACTATAAGTAGTACCCAGACAGGAAGATGGGCTGGTATAAACACACTATCATGGTTACTATAAGTAGTACCCAGACAGGAAGATGGGCTGGTATAAACACACTATCATGGTTACTATAAGTAGTACCCAGACAGGAAGATGGGCTGGTATAAACACACTATCATGGTTACTATAAGTAGTACCCAGACAGGAAGATGGGCTGGTATAAACACACTATCATGGTTACTATAAGTAGTACCCAGACAGGAAGATGGGCTGGTATAAACACACTATCATGGTTACTATAAGTAGTACCCAGACAGGAAGATGGGCTGGTATAAACACACTATCATGGTTACTATAAGTAGTACCCAGACAGGAAGATGGGCTGGTATAAACACACTATCATGGTTACTATAAGTAGTACCCAGACAGGAAGATGGGCTGGTATAAACACACTATCATGGTTACTATAAGTAGTACCCAGACAGGAAGATGGGCTGGTATAAACACACTATCATGGTGGGCTATAAACACACTATCATGGTTACTATAAGTAGTACCCAGACAGGAAGATGGGCTGGTATAAACACACTATCATGGTTACTATAAGTAGTACCCAGACAGGAAGATGGGCTGGTATAAACACACTATCATGGTTACTATAAGTAGTACCCAGACAGGAAGATGGGCTGGTATAAACACACTATCATGGTTACTATAAGTAGTACCCAGACAGGAAGATGGGCTGGTATAAACACACTATCATGGTTACTATAAGTAGTACCCAGACAGGAAGATGGGCTGGTATAAACACACTATCATGGTTACTATAAGTAGTACCCAGACAGGAAGATGGGCTGGTATAAACACACTATCATGGTTACTATAAGTAGTACCCAGACAGGAAGATGGGCTGGTATAAACACACTATCATGGTTACTATAAGTAGTACCCAGACAGGAAGATGGGCTGGTATAAACACACTATCATGGTTACTATAAGTAGTACCCAGACAGGAAGATGGGCTGGTATAAACACACTATCATGGTTACTATAAGTAGTACCCAGACAGGAAGATGGGCTGGTATAAACACACTATCATGGTTACTATAAGTAGTACCCAGACAGGAAGATGGGCTGGTATAAACACACTATCATGGTTACTATAAGTAGTACCCAGACAGGAAGATGGGCTGGTATAAACACACTATCATGGTTACTATAAGTAGTACCCAGACAGGAAGATGGGCTGGTATAAACACACTATCATGGTTACTATAAGTAGTACCCAGACAGGAAGATGGGCTGGTATAAACACACTATCATGGTTACTATAAGTAGTACCCAGACAGGAAGATGGGCTGGTATAAACACACTATCATGGTTACTATAAGTAGTACCCAGACAGGAAGATGGGCTGGTATAAACACACTATCATGGTTACTATAAGTAGTACCCAGACAGGAAGATGGGCTGGTATAAACACACTATCATGGTTACTATAAGTAGTACCCAGACAGGAAGATGGGCTGGTATAAACACACTATCATGGTTACTATAAGTAGTACCCAGACAGGAAGATGGGCTGGTATAAACACACTATCATGGTTACTATAAGTAGTACCCAGACAGGAAGATGGGCTGGTATAAACACACTATCATGGTTACTATAAGTAGTACCCAGACAGGAAGATGGGCTGGTATAAACACACTATCATGGTTACTATAAGTAGTACCCAGACAGGAAGATGGGCTGGTATAAACACACTATAAAGTCAGCTTCCAGCCATCGGGTTTTCTGGGTTTTAAACAAGTGTGACCAACTAAAAGACAAATCATAATCATCACACAAGAAATATGCATCAAATATACGGATAAATACCTTTTTTCTCTAATAATATCAATTAGGATTCTTACTATGTGATCATTTCTATAACATGAACAGTACAAAGTCAGCTTAAGGTGTCAGTAAGACTTGCTTAAGATTTAAACAATATGAAAGACTGATTATTAGAGTGAACACATCTATGTGAGCACAATTAGGTTCACACATCTAGGTTCACACATCTAGGTGAGCACATCTAGGTGAGCACATACAGGTAGGCACATCTAAGTGAGCACATCTAGGTGAGCACATACAGGTAGGCACATCTAGGTGAACACATCTAGGTGAGCACATCTAGGTGAGCACATCTAGGTGAACACATCTAGGTGAGCACATACAGGTAGGCACATCTAGGTGAACACATCTAGGTGAGCACATCTAGGTGAGCACATACAGGTAGGCACATCTAGGTGAGCACATACAGGTAGGCACATCTAGGTAGGCACATCTAGGTGAGCACATACAGGTAGGCACATCTAGGTGAGCACACACAGGTAGGCACATCTAGGTGAGCACATACAGGTATGCACATCTAGGTGAGCACATACAGGTAGGCACATCTAGGTTATTACCTTCAGTGTACCTGAAAGTACCTTTAAGCAACCTACCTCATTTTGTGAATAGTTTTATATATTCTTTTTCTTCATATCTAGTTCTAAATTTAATTGTCTTTTTTGGCTTTTTTCTGTAAAACAGCCCTCTTATGCAAACTATTATAAAACCAGACCTTAACCTCTTATCTGGTATCTATAACAGTCATCACTTTAATTATCAAAATTGCAGGTATTATACAGCACATGATGTAAACAATGTTTTAATGTGTAATCACAATGTTTCTGTAATTAACTTGAATGTAAGATCTCTAAGCAAACACTTTGATGATGTTAATGCCCTGATTCAAACAGTTGACAGGAAATTCTCTTTTGTTGTGTTTACTGAAACCTGATTAAAAGAGGACACTACTCAACTCTACAACATACCTAACTACTCAGCCATTCACAACTGTCGCCCTATACAAAAAGGTGGTGGTACTTCTCTTTACTACCACCAAGAACTGACTTGCTTAAAAGTAATTAATCTAGAGACCCTTATGGAGAGTATATCTTTGCCAGCTTCAGAGTCAAGGGTGCCGAGTCTGTCCTGACTGTGGGAGCAGTCTACAGGATTCCTAACACTGATGTGACTGAATTTAACTCTAACCTTAGAAATCTACTACTAGAGTACAGATTGAACAATAACCACTTAATTATTTCTGGGGACTTTAACATTAACCTCTGCGAGCCTGAACACCCTACTGCTGTTAGCTTTCTCAACTTTATGAATTCCTGCTTCCTCATATCCTTAATCACTAGACCTACTAGAATCACTGAAAGTACTGCCACGACTCTTGATAACATCTGGACCAACATAACCTCTCTGCTTACTTCAGAGATAATCATTGATAGCACTACAGACCATTACCCCACATTTCTCCTAACCAACATTAACAAACCTCCTCTAGAGACAAGGGAGATAAGTGTTAGGCTGCACAATGAAACTGCTATAGGCAATTTTATAGCTGCTGCTGTTAATATCAACTGGGAGTCTGAATTAGGGAACATAGGAGGACATCTACCAAGCAGTGCAATCATTTCGTCAAAAAACACGCGGCCTTTATAACACCCACTTTATTATGCTAACGAAACAAGTCACAATTAAAAGGCTAAACAATCCTTGGCTTACAAAGGGGATACTTAAATCTATTAACAAAAAATATGACCTTGAGGAGAAGTATAAGTTGGGAATCGTCTCCAAAGAATTTTCAAAGAATTACTCATCATTGCTATGTCAAATAATTAGAAGAGCCAAAATCAAATAATATGAAGATAAATTTACCCAAACAAAGGGCAACATTAAGAAAACATGGAGCACAATTTAACAAATACTGGGATCAAAGAAGATTTTTAATAACAAACCAATACTCCTGTCCAATAACGATGGTCTGCTTACAGCCTCTGATACTGCTATTGAGTTCAATAGGATCTTCTCTTCCATTGGGTCATCCCTTGCAAATGATATTCCATCTTCCAGTACTAATATTCAGGACTATCTTACAGGTAACTATCCACAGTCTCTGTACCTACCGCCTGCTAATTCCACTGATGTTAATGAGATAATCCTTTCCCTTAAAACCAAGTCTAGTGCCCTCGAGGAGATACCAACTTTAATTTACAAAAAAGCCTCCAGATCTTTAGCTCCTGCCATTGCATTGCTCTTCAACAAGTCACTTGAACTCCAAACCTTTCCAGATATTCTAAAAAAAGCGAGAGTAACCCCTCTCCACAAATGTGGTGATCTCACAGATGTTAACAACTACAGAGCTATATCAATTCTGCCAAACTTATAAAAAATATTTGAAAAACTAATCTACAAGCAGCTTTACTCTTATCTAGCTAAACACAATATACTTAGCTCTTGTCAATATGGCTTCAGACCCAAAAAAAGCACTAACAATGCACTTATTAGTATGATTAACTTGATACATGCAGCTCTTGATAAAAATGAGTTCCCTGTTGGGTTATTTGTGAACCTGCGCAAGGTTTTTGACACTGTCAACCACCAAAACCTTCTTCTTATATTACATAATTATGGAGTCAGAGGTCATTCCCTGCAATACCTCAAATCTTAACTTACTGACAGGCTCCAGTATGTTTCTGTGAATAATTCAATTTCTCCCACCCTACCCATCAACATTGGTGTTCCTCAGGGCAGCATACTTGGCCCTCTCCTCTTTCTCATCTACATTAATGACCTTCCAAATGCCTCCCAACACCTCAAACCAATTATATTTGCTGACGACACAACTTTCATTTACTCCAGTCCTGACCCCCCTTACTCTAAATGTCACAGTGAATACTAAGCTAAATAAAGTCCATCTTTGGCTAACTGCAAACAAACTCACCCTCAATATTGACAAAACTTTCTATATTTTGTTTGGCAATAAATCCTCAAATCAAATAAATTTCAAGATAAATAATACCCAAATTTGTAACAAAGTAGATGGCAAATTCCGTGGCGTTCTCATTGACAAGAAGCTGAACTTCCAGGGACACATTCTAAATATATAAAAAAAAAGTTTCAAAAACTGTTGGCATTCTTCCTAAGATCAGATATTATGTACCCCGCCCTGCCCTGGTGACGCTCTATTACTCCCTCATCAATCCTTATCTCAACTATGATATTTTTGTTTGGGGTTCTACTTCCCAAAATCACTTACGTCCTCTAATTCAAATGATCACCAATTAGAATGGTGTGCTCGATCTTATCAAGGAGACCAATCTGGTTATCCTCTGTCGCAAATCATTTCGGGAATTTCCGTAACACTCCTCTCAGTGCCTTCCTATCCGCCTGTGTAACATGTTGCAAATCAAGTGCTGAAATTAATTTTTCTACTTCTTCTACATTCTGTGCAACATTTCTCGTCTCGTATTGTACTTTGGGTGGAGTTCTCGTATCTAACATGTGCAATGCACTACATTGTGCAGTGACGGTTGGCGTCTCAGCTGACTCATGGTGAAAGATTTCTGTGTCCTCCACCATGGTTCCCTGAGATACCCTATCACCTGCCCTGAAGCGAAAAGTCTTATGTGAAAGATTGACAACTGGAATGAGTGCACCTTTATCGAGCACTACAATTAAGTGATGAGGAATTAATAAGTTATCACATCTTCCAGCCACCTGAAGGGTGGTACCCGGTTCTATGTGACGTCCCACGGCTACTTTAATAAATTTAACAGAATGTGGTGGGCAACTCTGTTTGGTCAATGCATGCAAGGCGCATGACCTCTTAACTGTGTCTGGAAGAGACTTAAAAATCAATTTTGGATAGTGCGCATTATATTTCTGCTTCCTCTTAATTGAAGCTACAACTGGGGGATGGTCGATCATCTCCACTGGGTAGGAAGTCTGTCCCAACTGCAACCTGCAGTTCCTAGCCCCTTTTTGAGCAGACAAGGAATAATCAAATCGTGACAGAAAATCAGTTCCCATTAAGATGTGACCAGGAAAATCAAGGTTCTCTACGATCGTACATGTGTGAGGCTGCAATTCCCCATCAATCTCAAAATTAACTGTACCTTGACCTACGATCTCAATCTTTTCCCCATTGACCGCTGTTAATGTCTTTGCGCAACGTTTAAGACGTGCATTCTTAAAAGTGCTGAAGGCTGACTTTTTAATTACCGTTGCCTGGCTTCCTGTATCAACAAAAGCTGTCAATCTTACACCTTCCACTTTCACCTCAAAAGTAGGCCTACCATCACTAGGGGCCTGCTTTCATGCTTTCGTAGTAGTGACTTTACAGTCCCTCTGTATATGCCGGCGCTTCCCGCAGGAGTAACACCTCCGCGGATCTCTGTTGGCACCCCGCGCAGGGTGGCTCGAACTTGCAGCTGAGGGCTGCTTCCCGCCTGATGAACCCGCGCCACAGTTACTCGGCTTGGCCCCCCTCGCCTTTACTTAACGTCTCTGCGTATGGCGACAACCGAGTGCCCGATGTCCCTGCGCGCGTCTGCCTGTCTAAGGCTGTGGCGGCCTGTTGGACTAGGTTTTTATAACTCACAACCGCTCCCTCCGCAAGTAACAATGGCCCCATATCAGAAGGTAACGTTTTGCAGAACAATTGTTTAGCGAATCACTCTGCCTGACTCGAGTCTAACCCCAGTTCCGTAGTGAGGTCGTCAACCCTGCTTTTTAATATTGACCCGAAATCCTTGACAGTGCTGCGGTCATCCCTCTTAAGTGACTGGAGATAAAAATGAGCCTCATCTTCTGACACCTTTTCCTTGAATCTGTCCCTAATCGCTTGGACAAACTGTGGCCAAGTCGTAAGGTGCTGAAACTCTGTCAGTCTCGCCAGTGGACCGGCTACATCCACGCAAGCCCCCATAGCAAGAGTAATTTTCGAACTATCCTCTGGGACAGCCTCCAGCATCGAACTAATCTCACAAAGTCAGTCTTCCACTCGGCGGTTGCGTTCCACCTTAATAAGCGGCAACTCCGTACCTCTGAGTGTCGGCAGAGTCAACTTGGGAATCAGACTCACAATTCCCGGTTTGTGTGACGCGGGGCTACTGGCAGTGGGTGGGTCCCGGGGTTGGGAACTGGGTTGAGGTTGGGGTTCGGGCTGAGGTACGGTGTGGGTGGCCTTGGGTTGGGGTGTGGATGGAGGTTGGGGTTGAGGAATGGTGTGGGTGGCCTGGGGTTGAGGTATGGTGTGGGTGGCCTGGGGTTGAGGTATGGTGTGGGTGGCCTGGGGTTGAGGTATGGTGTGGGTGGCCTGGGGTTGAGGTATGGTGTGGGTGGCCTGGAGTTGGGGTGTGGGTGGCCTGGGGTTGAGGTATGGTGTGGGTGGCCTGGGGTTGGGGTGTGGATGGAGGTTGGGGTTGAGGTATGGTGTGGGTGGCCTCGGGTTGGGGTGTGGATTGAGGTTGGGGTTGAGGTGTGGTGTGGGTGGCCTCGGGTTGGGGCTGAGGTATGGTGTGGGTGGCCTGGGGTTGAGGTATGGTGTGGGTGGCCTGGGGTTGAGGTATGGTGTGGGTGGCCTGGGGTTGAGGTATGGTGTGGGTGGCCTGGGGTTGGGGTGTGAGTGGCCTGGGGTTGAGGTATGGTGTGGGTGGCCTGGGGTTGGGGTGTGGATGGAGGTTGGGGTTGAGGTATGGTGTGGGTGGCCTCGGGTTGGGGTGTGGATTGAGGTTGGGGTTGAGGTGTGGTGTGGGTGGCCTCGGGTTGGGGCTGAGGTATGGTGCGGGTGGCCTCAGGTTGGGGTGTGGATTGAGGTTGGGGTTGAGGTGTGGTGTGGGTGGCCTGAGGTTGCAATGGGTATGGGGTGGCCTGGGGTTGGAATGGGTATGGGGTGGCCTGGGGTTGGAATGGGTATGGGGTGGCCTGGGGTTGGGGGAAGGGTTGGTATGGGATTTGAGGATGGGGTTGGTATGGGAATTGAGGATGGGGTTGGTATGGGAATTGAGGATGGGGTTGGTATGGGAATTGAGGATGGGGTTGGTATGGGAATTGAGGATGGGGTTGGTATGGGAATTGAGGATGGGGTTGGGGTTGTTGTAGTGACGGATGAGGTGTACCTAGGTGTTGTGGTATTGGTGTTATATGGGGTAGTTCCTGCTGTTGGTGGGGCTGTTCCTGTTCCCGTTGAACGGGTTGCTGGTGGTGTTCTCTACTGACCGAAGTGGACGTCCTTCCGTACTAACTGAAGCCCCTTGTCCAGCTCCCTGTCTGCCCTGTTGGCATGGCGTCGATGTTATTTGTGGGGGACCCCAAGACGGCTCCCTCCACTCTTGGGACGAATCCTCGCCAGACTCCCCACTCATGTCAATAATCGTATCTCTACTGGGATGGAAAGATACCCTCGCCTGCCCAGTCTCATGCGGAACCCGTGAACTCGTCGCTTCAGTCCCACTGACCCCACCTGTGGCGTCAGCTGAGCTACCTGAGCGGTTCACCGTGGTATCGGAAGAGGTGCTGTCCTCCACACTTCCACTCCCACTGGTCCCCACTGACTGGTCACTGTCTGGGTTAAACATTCCCTGTGATTCCCTGTGTGCCATGTCTCTTGTAACTACCCTTTAGTACACCCTCAACCCGGACTCACTACAACCGTGATCTTACACAAAATAAAAGAAATCACAACTCTTTTCCAAGAGAAAACTACTAAATTCCCAAAATAGGAAATACACCGATTTATCGAGAGAATCGCTGAAGTGAATTCGATGAATGAGTGTCTGCCCCGCACTCGTGTCTGACCGTGAAATATCCCGCATTTCTATTGCTGAAACCTAAGTCCTTTACGTTAAAAAAAATTAAAGAATCTAATTTATATAAAACAATTTAAATGATAACGCAACTAACGCGCAGCACTCGTGATGGATTAATAAAGAATATTTACTGTACTTTAGTACTAAACGCACTTGAAGTGAGCAGCGTGGCCACTGATGACTGATGGAGCGGGACCAGCTGCGCTGAAAAAAAAACTAAGTCCCGCGCTTTTTCGCTTAAACGCTGAAAAATCAAAATTTTTATTCTGAAGGAAAATAACTAGTTTTACGTTAATAAACCCCTCTAGCGATTAATATAGACACCCAGGACATATATTTGCTTACCAAAAATTTATTTTTTATCAAAAAACTGCGTTTTTACTCAAATGCTGGACTCTGCCAATTTTTCTGACTCCGAGGGAAAAAATTCTATCACCCCAAATATCACAAAACTCCTTTAATTTGCAAAAAATTGTGTTTCTCGTTCCCAGATATAAATAAGTTATTATTTACTACTGACGCTGTATATAGAACAATGCTGACACATCGGGCGGTTTCAACACTCATTAATTCGAATTTTCGTCAAAATCAGAGATTTTCACCCCTAGTGGACTCTGCCAAAATTACAACACGATTTTCTCGAAAAATAACTAAATTCGGCAAAAATGTAATTATTACTGTTTAATGCTTAAGAACAGAATTACGTCCCTTGCGCGCACTAGAGAGTAATACTGACCCTAGAATATACACGAAACATGAAAATTCGAATTTTCGCCAAAAATGTACGATTATAGCCCACAAAGGACTTAGAAAATTTTCCACCTACGTTTCTACAAAAAATTCTAAGTCTAAAAAACGCAATTCTACCGTCTTACTGGTAAAAACTAGAATAATATCATCCGCATCGACTGGGGAATCCTAATGATACCCAGATCATATACGTGACCCACGAATACAAATTAATTACAGTTAACGACTTTCCGACGTTGACTTGGCCGAAAACTTATCCCGAAATACTTAGAAATATTTCCCGAACTCTATTAAACATTTACAGCGAAAATTACTATCCCTTAACATAAGTCCTTCACTAACTATAGTGACCGACATATAGCCCTAAGTCCAGAGGATTAACTACGTTCTAGAAAACCACACCTCTGACTTAGACTAATACAACAGGGAATAGCAAAGCTTAATGTACGCACTTAGCCTAATATGCAAGAAAATACTAACACTTGGGGGAAAAACATTTAACCGGGGATTGAATTTAGGGAAAAAATTAATCTCTAGAACATCGCAAATAAACGGAATTACTTTATAAATTTAATTATACTTAATTCAAAGATACACTCGACTTAATCTTATAATTGCTCCTACCGGCTCGCTGTACCGTACCTAGCCTAGGGGTCTCGACCATCTAGGTTCTAACAGAACGACACGCAGCTTTCAGCAACAATTAAGACTAGGGACGACTCAACCTCCACTAAGTGTGCGGTCACTTAGTTGTTTAATCGCTGCTAGGTAGGTTACTAGTCCGTCCCTCGGAGGCCGCAACGCCCTTCATGGATTTACGTTTTTCCTAGCGTTTTGGGTCGTCTAATAATGCCCTCGGACTATCTCCTGGCGTCCCACAGATATATCCGCCCAGACAGCCCACAAGGAACTGCTGTTGAGAGTATGGCGGCTTCCAACACCTCTGAATTAATTGCAATGGGTCGAGTATGGTACCCAGTCCAATCAACTCGAGCGATCTCCTTAGCCCATAAATCTTAACAGCCTAATCTTACGAACTAAACCTTAATCATATCAGCCCGCATGAACCCAAGATTCGCCAATCCCCACTCAAACGCACTGTTGTGAGGCGCACGACTAATCCAGGCCCGCGGCTGTCTCCTTAGCATCCACGCACGTGTTCGAATGGCTAGACGCATGAGCCTTTCAACAATTTCAAACAAAATTGTTGAAACCACCGCTGTGCACCATTGTAACACGGGGGGGGGGGGGAGTGTTCTCGAATGCTCTTACCTTCTTTTTCCCCCTCTACCCATATTCTTACTTTTTATTCTCTACCAAGGGACTCCAAAATTCTTACTAAAGCCGACTCCACGCCATGTGGTCCTAAGACGATTGACCGACTTAGGATTCTACAGCTTGTATGACGTGACCTAGGCTTCGAGCAAAACCCTAGAGTCGCCTCCGCCGCCACCACCAGACCAGTAACACTGAGCAATGATCGAGGTCTGGATCGATCATGCTAATTAATCAACCTAGGGGCTTGATCCCCACTAGTAGCTTATAACCTCGGATCTTGAGTGTGGAATTAATTAAACGGGAATGATGAATTCCGATTCGATGTTAGAATTGGCGCCCAATTCAACTCTGCCTCGTGTGGACCACGTGACCAGGACAAGTCCAAATAAATATAACATACACATGGAAATAATAAAAATGCAACTTTACTTGCTAATTAATTCATTAAAAGAAAAACTAAAACAAAATCTAAAGATGTTCACTCCCTGTCACTTTAACACTCCCTACTTGACCTGAACGGCAATGAATTGACTATCCCTATAAGTAACAATAGCAACTATACCTCTATGTTGACCAGCTCAGATGTTGGGGCTGGTCTTGGGGGAGAGGTAAGATGGTTGACCTCTCCCAGTTGATCTCTGATCCCACACTAATCTGTCCTCTCTCTGATGCTCCAGGAGCCCAGAGCAGAGTATTGTTCCGCATCGCTTACCAAGTTACTTAGCAAGGTTTAAGTTTAACAATTAACCTCTGTTTGTACTGAATTGATCCAGATTGGTTGAAATATTTTATTGAAGTTAAATTACTCAAGCCTCTTAAGGAAGGCCTAATCCCGATCAAAAATGGCTATTTAACCTTTGAGAAATTACTGAATGTGGAAACTTTTGACCTATGACCGCCAGGTCGCTGAGGTCACTTCCGCGCTACTGCCTAGTTCTGGCTTCGTGACGTCACTGATGGTGACTTAACTCAAGTCTCCTAATAATTAGAATACTCTTGGTACTATAACCAGGAATATTATACAATACCATTTTAATACAAAATGAATAAAGGCTAATTTCTCTAAATAAGTGAATACTATAGAATGGTTCATTATACAAAACTATAAACAAAGATGTCCGCCATTTTGTGACTCAGACTTGCTAATCCCCAAAGGAATGCGCGTTGGTCAGGTCCTTACCCGACTTCTGGAACCTTCTGGATAATTCTTACAACAGCCTAGTTTGTTACTACCATATGTGTTCACCAAGACGTTCACTTATATGTGTTCACCATATGTGTTCACCAAGATGTTCAACATATGTGTTCACCAAGACGTTCAACATATGTGTTCACCATATGTGTTCACCAAGATGTTCACCATATGTGTTCACAAAGACGTTCAACATGTGTTCACCAAGATTGTCGGAAAATCCGACACCATTTAATAATATCATACAGGCAGATAATATTGCTGCTGTATTGTATACATCATTATGTATGTATTATACAGTCATAACTGAACTATTTATAGTTAATAATCATTAGCTTAAATTTGCCTATGTTTATTATTCAACTTTTTCTTTGCTTTCATTTATTACCTAGGTTGCCTAGCCTCGCCATGCTCCCTTACTCCATTGTACCCCTGTAAGCCCCTTGTAAGCTACCTCATTTTTTTTCTTTGTTGTTCATTTTGTGTTTGTTTTGTATAGTATTGTTTATATATTTTTCCCCCTTTTATAGTTTAATTCTACTTTGTAATTTGCTTTTCTTGCATTGTTTTCCTGCAACCAGCTTTTTTATGCAGACAAGTATAGACCCAGAACTAAACCTCTTATCCACTATCTATGACAATCATCACTTTAATGATCTAAATTGCAGATATTTTACAGCACATGATGTAAACAATGTATTAACTCATAATCACAATATGTCTGTAATCAACTTGAACGTTAGATCTCTAGGTAAACACTTCGATGATGTTAGTGCCTTGATTGAAACTATTGACAACAAATTCTCTTTTATTATACTTACTGAAACATGGTTGAAAGAGGATACTACTCAACTCTTTAACATGCCTAACTACTCGGCAATTCACAACTGTCGTCAACTTCAGAGAGGTGGTGGCACTGCTCTTTACTACCACCAAGAACTAACATGCTTAAAAGAAATTAGAACTAGAGACTGCTGTGGGGAGTATATCTTCGCCAGCTTCAGAGTCAAGGGTGCCGAGTCTGTCCTGTCTGTGGGTGCAGTCTATAGAATTCCTAACACTGATGTGTCCGAATTCAACTCAAACCTTAGAAATCTAATACTCGATAACAGACTGAACAAAAACCATCTTATTATCGCAGGGGACTTTAATATTGACTTCTGCGAGCCTGAACACCCTTCTGCTGTTAGCTTTCTCAACTTTATGAATTCCTGCTTCCTCATACCCTTAATCACTAGACCTACTAGAATCACTGATAGTACTGCCACGACTCTAGATCACATCTGGACAAACATAACCTCTCCTCTTACTTCAGGTATAATCACCGATAGCACTACAGACCATTACCCCACATTTTTCTTAACTAACATTAGCAAACCACTTCTAAAGTCAAGGGAGTTAAGTTTTAGGCTGCACAATGAAACTGCTATAGACAATTTTATAACTGCTGCTGATAATGTCAACTGGGAGTCCGAGTTAGGTAACATAGGGGACATCAACCTAGCAGTGCAATCTTTTCCTCAAAAAACTCTTAGCCTTTATAACACCCACTGTCCTATGCTTACAAAACAAGTCAAAACCAAAAGGCTTAACAATCCCTGGCTTACAAAGGGAATACTTAAATCCATTAATAAAAAACATGACCTTGAGAAGAAGTATAGGTTAGGAATTGTCTCCAAAGAACTCTCAAAGAATTACTCGTTATTGCTATCTAAAATAATTAGACGAGCCAAAACTAAATACTATGAAGATAAATTTACCCAAATAAAGAGCAACATTAAAAAAACTTGGAGCACAATTTTACAAATATTAGAATCAAAGAAGATTTTAAATAACAAACCAACACTCCTGTCCAATAACGTTGGTCAGCTTTCAGCCTCTGATTCTGCTATTGAGTTCAATAGGTTCTTCTCTTCCATTGGGTCATCCCTTGCAAATGATATTCCATCTTCCTGTACTGATGTTAAGGACTATCTTACAGGTAACTATCCACATTCTTTGTACCTAAAGCCTACTAGTTCCACTGATGTCAATGAAATAATCCTTTCCCTTAAAACCAAGTCTGGTGCCCTTGAGGAGATACCAACTTTAATTTACAAAAAAGCCTCCAGATCTTTAGCCCCTGCTATTGCTTTGCTCTTCAACAAGTCACTTGAACTCCAAACCTTTCCAGGTATTCTAAAAAAAGCAAGAGTAACCCCTGTCCACAAATGTGGTGATCCCACAGATGTTAACAACTACAGACCTATATCAATCCTGCCAAACTTGTCAAAAATTTTTGAAAAACTAATCTACAAGCAGCTTTACTCTTATCTAGCTAAACACAATATACTTAGCCCTTGCCAATATGGCTTCAGACCCAAAAAAAGCACTAACGATGCACTTATTAGTATGCTTAACTCGATTCATACAGCTCTTGATAGAAATGAGTTCCCTGTTGGGTTATTTGTGGACCTGCGTAAAGCTTTTGACACTGTCAACCACCAAAACCTTCTTCTTAAATTACATCATTATGGAGTCAGAGGTCACTCCCTGCAATACCTCAAATCCTACCTTACTGACAGGCTCCAGTATGTTTCTGTGAATAATACAATCTCTCCCACCCTACCCATCAACATTGGTGTTCCTCAGGGCAGCATACTTGGCCCTCTCCTCTTTCTCATCTACATTAATGACCTTCCAAATGCCTCCCAACACCTCAAACCAATTCTATTTGCTGACGACACAACCTTCATTTACTCCATTCCTGACCCCCTTGCTCTAAATGCCACAGTAAATACTGAGCTAAATAAAGTCCATCTTTGGCTAACTGCCAACAAACTCACCCTTAACATTGACAAAACTTTCTATATTCTGTTTGGCAATAAATCCTCTAATCAAATAAATCAAAATAAACAATACCCAAATTTGTAACAAATTAGATGGCAAATTCCTTGGCGTTCTCAGTGACCACAAGCTGAATTTCCAGGAACACATTCTAAATATATCAAAAAAAGTTTCAAAAACTGTGGGCATTCTTTCTAAGATCAGATATTATGTACCACGCCCTGCCCTGGTGACTCTCTATTACTCCCTCATCTATCCATATCTCAACTATGGTATTTGTGCTTGGGGTTCTACTACCCAAAATCATTTACGTCCTCTAATTACTCAACACAAAGCTGCTATTAGGACAATATCCAACTCTGGCCCCAGATATCACTCGGTACCCCTACTCAAATCTCTGAATCTGCACATTCTCTCATGTGTATTATACATATATAAAACGCTAAACTGTAATGCCAATCCTGATCTCAAAAGCTTCATAGAAGGTTGTATCAGAACCCATGAGCACCACACCAGAAATAAATACAGTTTTGATATTCCTAGAGTACGACTTAATCAAACTAGAAATGCTCTACAAATCAAGGGACCCAGAATGTGGAATGACCTTCCCAACCATGTTAAAGACCGTACCTCTCTCAACCAGTTTAAGATAAAAACGAAGCTATACCTAATAAATTCCCTGTAACTTACCTTACCCCTCTATTGTCAACCAATGTCTGTTTTTTAAAAGAGCGCTGTTTGTCGACAGAATTGTATTTGTGCTGCTTTTTCAGCTATGTTTTCATTCCATGTTTTCATTTTATTCTTTATGCTCAATTAGTATTAAGCTTTAGTCATTTAAGTTTTTCATTCCCGAAACGCTTTGCGTAATAGTGGCTTTAGGCATTGTATGTACTAGCCCTATCTATAAATCCATCACTCTTTGTAAAATCTCTTGTATGTATGTACCTTACCTAAATAAACATTTGATTTGATTTGTATACACAAGTTACCCATAGAAAATGTAACTTGTAGTGGAACTTTCCGTCTATAGAAAACGGGATATCATTGCCACATACTATTATAAATTCACCACCTATTATGATGGGAAATATTCTTAAATACATTAGTCTTTGGACTTTACCTTCATAAAAACATCTCATATGAATTAACTTAATTATCAATATTAAAATAGAGTAAATGTGACCCTTCTATAACTTTCTGATATCTGGACAATGTAGGCCAGTGGCGTCAGGAGTGGTGGAGTGGTCAGCCATTATTTTGTTAAGACCAGAGTCGTGGAGCAAATTACGGCTCCTATAAATTCTCTTGGACGAAGTGTTACGGAAGATCAGAGTAGTGATCTGCCATCATCAACACGCTGTCAACAATCTCAAGGGAAGTGTTTTTCCGAAACCCGTTTATCTAATCATTTTTGGCCATTAATGTTAGGTAGATATTGGGGAACCGGTTAGAACACGAATGATCTACTCAAAAAAGGTAATTAAGCCTTGGTCCTTATTTGATCTATTGTACAGTGTTTTCTCTGATATACCTGTCATATATTAGGATTCTGGCTTTATAGCTAGCGTTCTTTGACAGGTCAAGAAGAGGAAGCAATCTTGGTATATCAGTTACTGGGTGTTGGAAGTAGTCTCAAAATGAGGATAATTTTGTATCTACATCCTAGTTATGCCTGGTGGACTTAGGCCTGCTGTACCATAAGATAAGGAACCTCTTCAATGTTTACTAATATATGTAGTTTAATACTGTAGTTTGATTGGCAGCATATATATAAATTCAATATAAACCCCCCTAATGTGTAGTGGATCGATTTGTGAGATTATTGCAGATATACAGTCCACTTATCATCATACAAATTGCTATCGAAAATATAAATTAATGTAAATATAAATTCTATATAAATTCATATAAATTAAATATATATAAATCTCGCAGGTCGGTTCCCACAAAGATGTTCACCAAGATGTTCACCATATGTGTTCACCAAGATGTTCACCATATGTGTTCACCAAGATGTTCACCATATGTGTTCACCAAGATGTTCACCATATGTGTTCACCAAGATGTTCACCATATGTGTTCACCAAGATGTTCACCATATGTGTTCACCAAGATGTTCACCATATGTGTTCACCAAGATGTTCACCATATGTGTTCACCAAGATGTTCACCATATGTGTTCACCAAGATGTTCACCATATGTGTTCACCAAGATGTTCACCATATGTGTTCACCAAGATGTTCACCATATGTGTTCACCAAGATGTTCACCATATGTGTTCACCAAGATGTTCACCATATGTGTTCACCAAGATGTTCACCATATGTGTTCACCAAGATGTTCACCATATGTGTTCACCAAGATGTTCACCATATGTGTTCACCAAGATGTTCACCATATGTGTTCACCAAGATGTTCACCATATGTGTTCACCAAGATGTTCACCATATGTGTTCACCAAGATGTTCACCATATGTGTTCACCAAGATGTTCACCATATGTGTTTACCATATGTGTTCACCAAGATGTTCACCATATGTGTTCACCATATGTGTTCACCAAGATGTTCACCATATGTGTTCACCATATGTGTTCACCAAGATGTTCACCATATGTGTTCACCATATGTGTTCACCATATGTGTTCACCATATGTGTTCACCAAGATGTTCACCATATGTGTTCACCAAGATGTTCACCATATGTGTTCACCATATGTGTTCACCAAGATGTTCACCATATGTGTTCACCATATGTGTTCACCAAGATGTTCACCATATGTGTTCACCATATGTGTTCACCATATGTGTTCACCAAGATGTTCACCATATGTGTTCACCATATGTGTTCACCATATGTGTTCACCAAGATGTTCACCATATGTGTTCACCATATGTGTTCACCATATGTGTTCACCAAGATGTTCACCATATGTGTTCACCAAAATGTTCACCATATGTGTTCACCAAGATGTTCACCATATGTGTTCACCAAGATGTTCACCATATGTGTTCACCAAGATGTTCTCCAAGACGTTCACTTATATGTGTTCACCAAGAGTATTCACCTAAACAGTTCACCTAGACGTGTTTATCTGTGTGTGTTCACCTTGTGTTCACCTTAATAGTCAGTGTTTCTTCAAGTTAAAAGATAAAATATTACTAAGACCTTTTTTTACGGTGATAACACGATAGAAATTCTATCTGTATGATTTGTGTTTTAGAAAGAAGGAGAGAAAATAAAGACAATATCAGTGGATTTGACAGATAGATCTGTATTGATTTTTCTTATAGTTGGTCTCAAGTGTTGAAAGCCAGAAACACCACATTAATGGAAAATTATATTATAACGTGTTATAATTTATGTTTCAAATATTTTCCCTTCATCTACATTGAAAGATAAACAAAATACACAGACATAACACTAACATTCACATGTTGTGAGTGTTGCAACACAAATAGCGTGATGAGTGTTTTTCAACGCAGACATGAGGTATTATGAGTGTTGCAACACAGGAATGAGGTGAGTGTTGCAACACAGGAATGAGGTGAGTGTTGCAACACAGGAATGAGGTGAGTGTTGCAACACAGGAATGAGGTGAGTGTTGCAACACAGGAATGAGGTGAGTGTTGCAGCATGGGATTAACGTGTTGTAGTTGTTGGAACACAGCAACAACGTATTGTGAGTGTTGCAACACACAGGAATGTGCTCACCTAGATGTGCTCACCTAGATGTGCTCACCTAGATGTGCTCACCTAGACGTGATCACCTACATGTGCTCACCTACATGTGCTCACCTAGATGTGCTCACCTAGATGTGCTCACCTAGATGTGCTCACCTAGATGTGCTCACCTAGACGTGATCACCTACATGTGCTCACCTACATGTGCTCACCTACATGTGCTCACCTAGATGTGCTCACCTAGATGTGCTCACCTAGATGTGCTCACCTAGATGTGCTCACCTAGATGTGCTCACCTACATGTGCTCACCTACATGTGCTCACCTAGATGTGCTCACCTAGATGTGCTCACCTAGATGTGCTCACCTAGATGTGCTCACCTAGATGTGCTCACCTAGATGTGCTCACCTAGACGTGATCACCTACATGTGCTCACCTACATGTGCTCACCTAGATGTGCTCACCTAGATGTGCTCACCTAGATGTGCTCACCTAGATGTGCTCACCTAGATGTGCTCACCTAGACGTGATCACCTACATGTGCTCACCTAGACGTGATCACCTACATGTGCTCACCTAGACGTGATCACCTAGATGTGCTCACCTAGACGTGATCACCTAGACGTGCTCACCTAGACGTGATCACCTAGATGTGCTCACCTAGATGTGCTCACCTAGACGTGATCACCTACATGTGCTCACCTACATGTGCTCACCTAGATGTGCTCACCTAGATGTGCTCACCTGGACGTGATCGCCTAGACGTGCTCACCTAGACGTGATCACCTAGATGTGCTCACCTAGATGTGCTCACCTAGACGTGATCACCTAGACGTGCTCACCTAGACGTGATCACCTGGATGTGCTCACCTAGATGTGCT
>NW_025567167.1:0-30154 GCF_020424385.1 Procambarus clarkii | reverse complement strand
ACTAGGAGAACAAGGAACCACATGGAGGCGAGGATACGTGGAGAGCCAAACTATTGGAGGTGGTGACAAGCAACTTTTTAACCCAGCATGTCGGAGAACCCACAAGGATGAGAGGCAATGACGAACCAGCGAAACTCGACCTAGTCTTCACTTCTGAACGACTCCGACATAAGAGAAATCAGTTTTGAGGACCCAGTAGGAATGAGCGACCACAGTGTACTGGTGTTTGAGTACTTGATTGAAGAAGGGTTATTGAACTCGAGGAGGGATACCGAAACCAAAAGGTTAGCATACCGAAAGGGAAACTATGAGGGGATAAGGAAAATTCCTAACAGATATAGCATGGGAAAGAGAGCTCAGGGGAAAGACGGCCCAAGATATGATGGATTACATCACGCAGAAGTGCAAGGACGCAGCAAACAAGTTTGTCCCAGTCCAAAAGGAAAACAGAGAAATGAAGATGAGAAACCCATGGTTTAATCAGAGATGTAGGCTAGCTAAGCAGCAAAGTAAAAGGGCATGGAGAAAACTATAGGAATAACAGGACACTGGAGAGCAGAGAAAGATACCAGAATGCCAGGAATGAATATGTCAGGATGAGAAGAGAGGCAGAAAGACAATACGAAAATGACATCGCAAGCAAGGCAAAGACTCAGCCTAAATTGTTGCATAGCCACATTAGGAGAAAAACAACAGTAAAGAAACAGGTTTTGAGATTAAGGATAGGGGCGGAAGGATTCACTACAAATGACACGGAAGTGTGTGAGGAATTGAATAAGAAATTCCAGGAGGTTTTCACCTTAGAGCAAGGAGAAATTCCAGAGGTAAGTGAGGGAATAGCTAACCAGGAACCACTGGAAGAGTATACTATCCGCCACCGCCGCCACTGTCCGCCCGACGCCACTGTCCGCCCGCCGCCACTGTCCGCCCGCCGCCACTGTCCGCCCGCCGCCACTGTCCGCCCGCCGCCACTGTCCTCCCGCCGCCACTGTCCGCCCGCCGCCGCCCTGTCCGCCCGCCGCCACTATCCGCCACCGCCGCCACTGTCCGCCCGCCGCCACTGTCCGCCCGCCGCCACTATCCGCCACCGCCGCCACTGTCCGCCCGACGCCACTGTCCGCCCGCCGCCACTGTCCGCCCGCCGCCACTGTCCGCCCGCCACCACTGTCCGCCACCGCCGCCACTGTCCGCCACCGCCGCCACTGTCCGCCCGCCGCCACTGTCCGCCACCGCCGCTACTGTCCGCCCGCCGCCGCCACTGTCCGCCCGCCGCCACTGTCCGCCCGCCGCCACTATCCGCCACCGCCGCCACTGTCCGCCACAGCCGCCACTCTCCGCCGTACAGCCTCCCCTCTCTCCGTTAGTAAATAATTATAATTGTTAGTAAATAATAAAAGAAATATAAATTATTAGATTTTTTTTACCCTTAAATTGGTTTTAATATTTAAATTGAAAATAATAATATAATATAAAATATAATAAAAATAATATAATATAAAATATAATTTAATTTCAAGAAATTTAACTTTAAACACAAAGATGTAAAAAGGGTTCAGATTATTGGCTCAAACCTTTCATAAGAGATTCATATTGGTATATGAATGGATTATGAATGACTCATGTTAGGAGTGTAAAGTTGCCACAACATCTCAAATTAGTGTTAGATACATATGTCTTGGTTATAAGTTTTGGAAACCTATTTAAGTCCACACACAATATCGTATCTGATACGATAAAACAAACGTTTCCAATACTTTCAAATACTTTCCAGATATGTTGTGGCAACCTAAAATTGTTTGCTGGGTTGAGATTACCAGTGGGGAAGTAAGGAAGTGTTTACTAGAGTTGGACGTGACGAAGGCTATAGGCCCAGATGGAATCTCCCCTTGGGTTCTAAAGGAAGGAGCAAGAGAACTGTGCCTACCACTCTCCATAGTGTATAAGAAATCACTGGCAACAGGGAACTGCCAGATATTTGGAAAGCAGCTAACGTAGTCCCGATATACAAGAAAGGGGATAGACAGGAGGCACTGAACTACAGGCCAGTGTCCCTAACCTGCATACCATGCAAGCTGATGGAGAAGATTGTGCAAAGAAAACTAGTGGAGCATCTTGAGCGAAGGAACTTTGTAACACAGCATCAACATGGGTTCAGGGATGGCAGGTCCTGCCTCACAGGGTTACTTGAATTCTACGACCAGGCAACAAAAATAAGGCAATAAAGAGAAGGGTGGGCAGACTGCATATTTTTGGATTGTCAGAAAGCCTTTGATACAGTGCCACACAAGAAGCTAGTGCGAAAGTTGGAGATGCAGGCTGGAGTGAGAGGGAAGGTACTCCGGTGGATAGAGGAGTACCTAAGCAACAGGAGACAACGAGTCTGTGTGAGGGGTGAGGTCTCAGATTGGCGAGACGTCACAAGTGGAGTCCCGCAGGGGTCAGTCCTTGGACCTATACTGTTTCTGGTATATGTAAATGATCTCCCAGAGGGTATAGATTCGTTCCTCTCAATGTTTGCCGACGATGCAAAAATTATGAGGAGGATTGAAACAGAGGATGATAGTAGGAGGCTACAAGATTACCTGGATAGACTGAGTGAATGGTCCAACAAATGGCTGTTGAAGTTCAACCCGAGTAAATGCAAAGTAATGAAACTAGGCAGTGGAAACAGGAGGCCAGGCACAGGATACAGAATAGGAGATGAAGTACTTAATGAAACAGACAGAGAGAAAGATCTAGGAGTTGATATCACACCAAACCTGTCTCCTGAAGCCCACATAAAGAGAATAACGTCTGCGGCATATGCGAGGCTGGCTAACATCAGAACGGCGTTCAGGAACCTGTGTAAGGAATCATTCAGAATCTTGTACACCACATATGTAAGACCAATCCTGGAGTATGCGGCCCCAGCATGGAGCCCGTACCTTGTCAAGCACAAGACGAAGCTGGAAAAAGTCCAAAGGTATGCTACTAGACTAGTCCCAGAACTAAGAGGCATGAGTTATGAGGAAAGGCTGCGGGAAATGCACCTTACGACACTGGAAGACAGAAGAGTAAGGGGGGACATGATCACAACCTACAAAATCCTCAGGGGAATCGACCGGGTAAACATGAATGAACTATTCAACACTGGTGGGACGCCAACAAGGGGACACAGGTGGAAGCTGAGTACCCAAATGAGCCACAAAGACGTTAGAAAGAACTTTTTCAGTGTCAGAGTAGTTAGTAAATGGAATGCATTAGGAAGTGATGTGGTGAAGGCTGACTCCATACACAGTTTCAAATGTAGATATGATAGAGCCCAGTAGGCTCAGGAATCTGTACACCAGTTGATTGACTGTTGAGAGGCGGGACCAAAGAGCCAGATCTGAACCCCCGCAAGCACAATTAGCTGAGTACAATTAGGTGAGTACATATACTCACACACATTCGGGGACCTGGTAGCCTGGTGGATAGCGCGCAGGACTCGTAATTCTGTGGCGAGGGTTCAATTCCCGCACCAGGCAGAAACAAATGGGCAAAGCTTCCTTCACCCTGAATGTCCCTGTTACATAGCAGCAAATAGGTACCTGGGAGATAGTCAGCTGTCACGGGCTGCTTCCTGGGGTGTGTGTGTGGTATGGAAAAAAAAGTAGTTAGTAAACAGTTGGTTGACAGTTGAGAGGCAGGCCGAAAGAGCAAAACTCAACCCCCGCAAACACAACTAGGTGAATACACACCCACACACTCTGTAGCTCTGCTGGTAAGAAAAGGCTGGGATTTTGAGGATATGGTTATTCAGGGCTGTGATGGTTTCAGTGACTACATAACAGATACCACAGCAACTGGAGGACAAAAATTATAGTCGTAGTCATATATAATCCACCACCAAATGACAGAATACCCAGACAGGAATATGATAGAAACAACATGGCCACCATTAACATAATAGAGAGCGCAGCTTCTGTCGCTAGCAGGAATGGATCTGGACTACTAATCATGGGAGACTTCAACTATGGGAAGATAGATTCGGAGAACAGAGACCTACATGGAGGAAGATACATGGAGAGCTAAGCTGCTGAACGTGGCAACAAGAAACTTTCTAAGCCAACACATCAAGGATCCAACAAGAATGAGAGGGAAGGATGAACCAGCCATGCTTGATTTGATATTTACCCTAAATGAGTAGGCTATAAGAGAAGTTAAGTTGGAAGCACCCTTGGGAATAAGTGATCACAGTGTATTGATCTTTGAGTACCTGGTAGAGCTAGGATTTATCTCCCCCAAGAAAGAACTAGGAAACAAAAGGCTGGCATACCGAAAAGGGAATTAGGAGGAGTCATACCGAAAGGGGAATTATGAGGAGGCATACCGAAAGGGGAATTATGAGGAAATGAGAAGTTTCCTATGGGATATCCCATGGGACACAGACCTTAGAGCTAAGTCTGTACAATACATGATGGACTATGCCACCCAAAAGTGTCAGGAGGCAGTAAACAGGTTTATCCCGGCCCAAAAGGAAAAATATAAGAAGCAAAAGAAGAATCCATGGTTTAAGAGGGCATGTATGGAAGCAAAGGAGCTGAACAAAAGGGCATGGTGGAACTTCCGAAATAGCAGAACACCAGAAAGCAGAGAGAGATACCAGAGAACCAGGAATGAGTAAGTAAATGTGAGAAGAGAAGCAGAAAAAATTATGAAAATGATAAAGCAAAGAAAGGCACGACCGAACCAAAGCTACTCTACAGTCACATCAGGAGGAAAAAACAGTGAAAGGACAGGTATCGAAACATAGAACAGGCGAGGACAGATATAGAGACTGACAAAGAGGTGTGTGAAGAACTCAACAAGGGGTTCCAGGAGGTTTTCACAATCGAACAAGGTAAGGTCACTGCGTTAGGAGAGAGGGCAGTAAACCAGGCGGCCTTGGAAGGACTCGAAATTACGAGAGTTAAGGTCAAGAGATCTGGATATGAGAAAGGCTGTTGGTCTAGAGAGGTTCTCACGATGGGTATTGAAAGAGTGTGCAGAGGCACTTTGCTTGCCGCTCTCCATAGTGTATAATTGGTCACTGGAAACGGAAGACCTATCAGAAATATGGAAGACTGCTAATGATGTCCCATTATACAAAAAAGGTGACAGACAATAGACACTGAACTACAGGACAGTGTCCTTGACTTGTATACCATGCAAGTTCATGAAGAAGATCGTGAGGAAAAACCTAGTAACACATCTGAAGAGTAGGGACTTCGTGACATATCGCCAACATGGGTCCAGAGAAGATAAATCTTGCCTACTGGCTTAATAGAATTCTACGACCAGATGACAAAGATTAAGCAAGAAAGAAAAGGCTGGGCGGGCTGCATTTTCTTGGATTGTCAGAAAGCTTTTGACACAGTACCCTATAAGAAGCTGGTACATACGCGGGAGAGACAGGCAGGAGGAAATGGTAAGTTGCTCCAGTGGATAAGGGAGTACCTAAGCAATAGAAAGCAGATAGTTACAGTGAGGTGTGAGACCTCAGATTGGCGTGAAGTCACCAGTGGAGTCCCACAGGGCTCTGTACTCGGTCCTATCTTGTTTCTGATTTACGTAAATGATCTCCAGGAAGGTATAGACTCATTTCTCTCAATCTTTGCAGACGATGCCAAAATTATGAGGATTAAGACAGAGGAGGACTACTTGAGTCTTCAAGAAGACTTAAACAAACTGAAGGAATGGTGGAACAAATGGTTGTTAGAGTTTAACCCAAGCAAATGTAATGTAATGAAGTTAGGTGGAGGGAGCAGGAGGCCAGATACAAGGTATCATTTGGGTGATGAAATTCTCCAAGAATCACAGAGAGAAAAAAAAACTTGGGGGTTGAAATCAAGCCAGACCTGTCCAGTGATGCCCATGTCAGGAGGATAACATCAGCGGAATATGACTTGTGTAAGGAATCATTTAGAACTTTGTATACCACATATGTTAGACCAATCCTGGAGTATGCAGCCTCAGCATGGAGTCCATATCTAGTCAAGCATAAGACTAAACTGGAAAAGGTTCACAGGTTTGCAACCAGACTAGAACCCGAGCTGAGAGGTATGAGTTACGAGGAGAGACTACGGGAATTAAACCTCACGTCGCTGGAAGAGAGAGGAGTTAGGGGGGACATGATCACCCACATACAAGATTCTCAAATGAATTGATAGGGGCAGATAAAGACAGGCTATTTAACACAAGAGGCAGAGGCACTAGGGGACACAGGTGGAAATTGAGTGCCCAAATGAGCCATTGAGACGTTAGAAGGAGTTTTCTCAGTGTCAGAGTTGTAGACAAATGGAATGCATTAGGAAGTGATGTGGTGGAGGCTGACTCCATATATAGCTTCAAGTGTAGATATGATAGAGTCCAGTAGGCTCAGGAAACTGTACACCAGTTGATTGACAGTTGAGAGGCGTGACCAAAGAGCCAGAGCTCAAACCCCACAAGCATAACTAGGTAAGTACACACACACACACACACACACACACACATACATTTGGAAAGCAGCTAACGTAGTCCCGATATACAAGAAAGGGGATAGACAGGAGGCACTGAACTACAGGCTAGTGCCCCTTACCTGCATATCATGCAAACTGATGGAGAAGATTGTGCGAAGAAAGCTACTGGAGCACCTGGAGCGAAAGAACTTTGTAACACAGCATCAACATGGGTTCAGGGATGGCAGGTCCTGCCTCACAGGGTTACTTGAATTCTACGACCAGGCAACAAAAATAAGGCAAGGAAAATAGGAGTGGACAGACTGCATATTTTTGGATTGTCAGAAAACCTTTGATACAGTACCACAAAAGAGGCTAGTGAAAAAGATGGAGATGCAGGCTGGAGTGAAGGGAAGGTACTCCATTGGATAAAGGAGTACCTGAGCAACAGGAGACAACGAGTCTGTGTGAGGGGTGAGGTCTCAGATTGGCGAGACTATACAAGTGGAGTCCCGCAGGGGTCAGTCCTTGGACCTATACTGTTTTTGATATACGTAAATGATCTCCCAGAGGGTATAGAATCGTTTTTCTCAATGTTTGCCGATCATGCAAAAATTATGAGGAGGATTGAAACAGAAGATGATAGTAGGAGGCTACAAGAAGACCTAGAAAGACTGAGTGAATGGTTCAACAAATGGCTGTTGTAGTTCAACTCGAGTAAATGCAAAGTAATGAGACTAGGCAGTGAAAACAGGAGGCCAGACAAAGGATGAAGAATAGGAGATGAAGTACTTAATGAAACGGACAGAGAGAAAGATCTAGGAGTTGATATCACACCAAACCTGTCTCCGGAAGCCCACATAAAAAGAATAACGTCTGCGGCATATGCGAGGCTGGCTAACATCAGAACAGCGTTCAGGAACCTGTGTAAGGAATCATTCAGAATCTTGTACACCACATATGTAAGACCAATCCTGGAGTATGCGGCCCCAGCATGGAGCCTATACCTTGTCAAGCACAAGACGAAGCTGGAAAAAGTCCAAAGGTATGCCACTAGACTAGTCCCAGAACTATAAGGCATGAGTTACGAGGAAAGGCTGCGGGAAATGTTCCTAACGACACTGGAAGGCAGAAGAGATCAACCGGGTGAAAAAAAAATAAAGTATTCAATACTGGTGGGACGTGAACAAGGGGACACACGTGGAAACTGAGTACCCACATGAGCCACAGAGACGTTAGAAGAGACTTTTTCAGTGTCAAAATAGTTAACGGATGGAATGGATTAGGCAGTGATGTGGTGGAGGTTGACTCCATAAACAGTTTCAAATGTAGATATGATAGAGCCAAGTAGACTCAGGAATTTGTACAACAGTTGATTGACAGTTGCGAGGCGGGACCAAAGAGCCAAAGCTCAACCCCTGCAAGCACAAATAGGGAGTACACACACATATTTATATATATATATATATATATATATATATATATATATATATATATATATATATATATATATATATATATATATATATATATATATATATGTATATCTTATATATATATATATAAATATATATTATTAAATATGACCGAAAAAGTAAGATTAATAATTCTAACATGAATTTTCTCAATCTTTCGTACATTTCTTTTCACTGTTGGAGGTAATTCAAAAATCAATTCTCCAAAATTCATTTTTATTTCTAGTCTGATGCGACACTTGAGCGCGTTTCGTAAAACTTATTACATTTTCAAAGAGTTTAGTTTACACATACACAACTGAATAGAACTTACACATCTCCGATTTGTTTATATCTACATTTGAGTGAGGTGGATGGGGTGAGGTGGTATTGATAGGGTATTAAATTCATCAACACAAGACAGAACACGAAACAATGGGTATTGAATGGAAGTGATTGTAGAAAGCCTATTGGTCCACATTTCTTGTTGCTCCTATATTGGAGCGTAGTCTTCAGGTGGGTAGAATATATTTGTGCATTAATTGGCTGTTGATTGCTGAAGTTGACTTCTTAATGTGTAGTGCCTCGCAAACGTCAAGCCGCCTGCTATCGCTGTATCTATCGATGATTTCTGTGTTGTTTACTAGGATTTCTCTGGCGATGGTTTGGTTGTGGGAAGAGATTATATGTTCCTTAATGGAGCCCTGTTGCTTATGCATCGTTAAACGCCTAGAAAGAGATGTTGTTGTCTTGCCTATATACTGGGTTTTTTGGAGCTTACAGTCCCCAAGAGGACATTTGAAGGCGTAGACGACGTTGGTCTCTTTTAACGCGTTCTGCTTTGTGTCTGGAGAGTTTCTCATGAGTAGGCTGGCCGTTTTTCTGGTTTTATAGTAAATCGTCAGTTGTATCCTCTGATTTTTGTCTGTAGGGATAACGTTTCTATTAACAATATCTTTCAGGACCCTTTCCTCCGTTTTATGAGCTGTGGAAAAGAAGTTCCTGTAAAATAGTCTAATAGGGGGTATAGGTGTTGTGTTAGTTGTCTCTTCAAAGGTTGCATGGCTTTTCACTTTCCTTCTTATGATGTCTTCGACAAAACCATTGGAGAAGCCGTTATTGACTAGGACCTGCCTTACCGTACAGAGTTCTTCGTCGACTTGCTTCCATTCTGAGCTGTGGCTGAGAGCACGGTCGACATATGCGTTAACAACACTCCTCTTGTACCTGTCAGGGCAGTCGCTGTTGGAATTTAGGCACATTCCTATGTTTGTTTCCTTAGTGTAGACTGCAGTGTGGAAACCTTCGCCCTTTTCCATGACTGTTACATCTAGAAAGGGCAGCTTCCCATCCTTTTCCATCTCGTAAGTGAAACGCAGCACGGAACTCTGCTCAAATGCCTCCTTCAGCTCCTGCAGATGTCTGACATCAGGTACCTGTGTAAAAATGTCGTCAACATACCTGCAGTATATGGCCGGTTTCAAGTTCATGTCGACTAAGACTTTTTGCTCGATGGTACCCATGTAGAAGTTTGCAAACAGGACACCTAGGGGAGAACCCATGGCGACCCCATCTACTTGCTTATACATGTGCCCATCCGGGCTCAAGAAGGGTGCCTCTTTAGTACAAGCTTTGAGTAGTTTCCTCAGAATATTTTCTGGTATGTCAAGAGGAGGTCAACAAACTGATCGAAACTGTGAACGCCAAGAAATCCAGACTCCACCTGCCAAAGATCATTGGGGAATATAAACCTGGATATGCGTATGGAAATGTCAAGACGCACAAGCCTGGAAACCCACTTCGGCCAATCATTAGCCAGATACCCACACCCACGTACAGACTCGCGAAGCGACTCAACGGCCTGCTGACTCCTTATGTTCCTTGCGCCTTCAGCCTGAAGTCTCCAAAGGAATTTGTTGACTTACTGCGGGGCACACGGGCCACAGGGATAAGAGCCTCGTTGGACGTAGAATCGCTGTTTACCAACGTACCTGTGGACGAGACAATCGGAATGATAGCCGACAGAGTGTATCGTGATCCAGCCTGTACTCCTCTTGACATACCAGAAAATATTCTGAGGAAACTATATATTTATATATATATATATTTATATATATATATATATATATATATATATATATATATATATATATATATATATATATATATATATATATATATATATTTATATATTAGTATATTTTGGTAGCAGTATTTCCTGTAGACATATATTATTAAATATGACCGAAAAAGTAAGATTAATAATTCTAACACGAATTTTCTCGATCTTTCTTACGTTTCTTTTACTGTTGATGGTAATTCAAAGATCAATTCTCCAAAATTCATTTTTATTTCTAGTCTGACGCAACACTTGAGCGCGTTTCGTAAAACTTATTACATTTTCAAAGACTTTAGTTTACACAAACACACACAACTTTAACTGAATAGAGCTTAAGGTGGCATATTCATGTAAAATTAAAAGTTGTTCAATTTGCTTATAAATTTGTTTATGAAATGGTTATAGAAAGGGCTGCAGCTGGTCCAAGCTTCATCATCACACCCTAAACAGAAAAGGAGAAAAAAATAAACAACGGATTATGCAACGAATTTTCAAATAGTTTCAGGGAACACATGTGTCAACTAAAATCATTTCTATAACACTCGGTTATTAAATTTTGCACATAATAAAGGATTCTAGTGATCAGATTTATCAAAAAAGTGTTTAGTGCAATAATATAATTATTCAAAGTTACCCTTCTAAAAAATATGCAATATATGATATTTATAAATTATTATAAAATCAACAAATAGACTTTGGACTAAAATGTCTACTACATTCTGTAGAAGCACAAACGCTACATATAAGGTGTAATTTGCATGTAAATTAATTAATAAATGAAAGCTCTGAAACACTTTGAAGGTGTAAATTACTTTCCAGAGTAAAATAAAGATCCAGGTTCGGCCACCTGTAACTGAGCTTGACTTCGACAGATTTCGTTCATAATTGGCACCCTTGCAGATAGGCATCCATTGAGCAAGGTGTGCAAGTTTCATGCAAATCCCTTGATAACAAACGAGAAAAAAAAAAATTGGCCAAAAAAAAAAGAAAAAAAAAAAGAAAAAAAGTTTTTTAAATATAAATATATTGAACATACATATTACAATTATAACAAGAGTTTGTGCTTCTACAGCAAATAGTAGACATTTTAGTTGACACAGGTGTTCCCTGAGATTATTTGAGAATGTTGAACATTCGTTGCATAATACGTTGTGTATTTTTTTTCTCCTTTTCTGTTTAGGGTGTGATCGTGAAACTTGGACCAGTTGCAGCCCTTTCTATAACCATTTCATAAATAAATTTATAAGCAAATTGAACAACTTTTAATTTATAACGATTTAGAATGATATGCCCCCTTAAATATCTTTCGAGTTTTTATACCTACATTTGGGTGAAGTGACATGTTACAATAGTTTTGGATGAGGTGAAAATAAACTTTTAACACAAGACAGAACACGAAACAATGAAATACAAACAGGTATTAAAAGTAGGTAACTGCAGAAGGCCTATTTTTATTGGCCCATATTTCTTGATGCTTCTATATTGGAGCTGAGTCTTGAAGTGGGTAGAATATAGTTGTGCAATTATTGGCTGTTGATTGCTGGTGTTGACTTGTTGATGTGTAGTGCCTCACAGACGTCGAGCCGCCTGCTGTCGCTGTATCTATCGATGATTTCTGTGTTGTTTGCTAAGATTTCTCTGGTGATGGTTTGGTTGTGGGAAGAGGCTATATGTTCCTTAATGGAGCCCTGTTGCTTATGCATCGTTAAACGCCTGGAAAGACTAGGCAGGTCGTTGACTAGGCAGGTCCTAGTCAACAACGGCTTCTCCAATGATTTCGTGGAAGATATCATAAGAAGGAAAGTGAAACGCCATGCAACCTCTGAAGAGACAACTAACACAACACCTATACCCCCTATTAGACTATTTTACAGGAACTTCTTTTCCACAGCTCATAAAACGGAGGAAAGGGTCCTGAAAGATATTGTCAGTAGAAACGTTATCCCTACAGACAAAAATCAGAAGATACAACTGACAATTTACTATAAAACCAAAAAAATGGCCAGCCTACTCATGAGAAACTCTCCAGACACAAAGCAGAACGTTTTAAAAGAGACCAACATCGTCTATGCCTTCAAATGCCCTCTTGGGGATTGTAAGCCTCAAAAAACTCAGTATATAGGCAAGACAACAACATCTCTTTCCAGGCGTTTAACGATGCATAAGCAACAGGGCTCCTTTAAGGAACATATAGCCTCTTCCCACAACCAAACCATCACCAGAGAAATCTTAGCAAACAACATAGAAATCATCGATAGATACAGCGACAGCCGGCGGCTCGACGTCGGCGTGGCACTACATATCAATAAGCGCATCCGATCCCTCGATCATCATCGCCCCTAAATCAACATCATTTATTTGATGACTGGACAGGATGCAAACTGAATTTAGGGGATTTTACAGTGAGCAAAGGTTGAGTGAGCTCTGTATCGGTTATGAAGTGATGTAGACGACACCCCAAGAAGCAGATATGTGGCTGTAGTGTTTTTTTAGCTCCACCACTCCCTCGGGATTCGGTGTAGGTTTTGTCCTTGAAGATACTGCTGGAGCCCTATGTGCTGGCAAGAGAAGGAGCGTTCAACAACATATCTTGAACAACAGGAATAAATGGGGGTGAAGAAAAGGAGAGGTTTGGGAAAATGTGATGAGTAGAATGCTAGATAGCTTTTGGGAGTATGTTGGGTTTGTCTGGGGTAATTATAATGGTGTGGAGCCTGGGATAATTACTCGTTATCATCCCTGGTTACTGGTTGTACCGTTACTGGTACAATTAGTAACCAGGGATGACAGTTACTGCCTTTCTGACTACTCTTGTTGTATTATATCATCCTCTTGACTCCTAATTTCAATACTTCAACTTGTTGCTCCTAAGGCAGTTGGAGAAGTGGTTCGGGTTCCTTTCCCCTGCTGTCTACTTCTCGCTTCCTCCACACTTAGAGTTTCTCTATCTCTCTCTCTCTCCCTCCCTCCTCTTTACTCATTCCCTGCTCGGTTTTATCTTCTACTTTATTTATTTTTATTTTTGTAAAATTAAAGGTATATACCTTTCTGAATCCTCCCATACCACTGAGGTTATCTTTGCATCTCACCAGGTTTCTTGATGCCAACTCATTTATAAATACCAGTTTTAATGGTATATTTCTTCGGTGTTCTTGTGGTGTTGTATATGAACCCAGACTGTAAACTTCTAGGTTTCCTTGCATGGGAATAGTAGCCAAAGGATGTGTGGGTGATTCCCTTTCATTTTGCAAGCGTTCAGCCCTGGTGTTCTGCTGTATCTGGAAGACTTTGAATATTATTTCTTTTCTTTCTGGACTGTATTCATGCTTTGAAGGTTTGCTATTTGTAGATCCATATCCAACATTCTTTCCCCAATTATTTAAATTTTCCTGGGTACTTTGGCCAATGTGTTCGTATTTTCAGCGTTCAATCTCTCTAATTTTTTTCTAAGGTTGTTATTATCTTCTGGGTTTGTTTGTCATAAATTGCTGCCTCCTTTACTTGAGTTTTCCGTACTTCTTCTCCATGTTTGAATGTTCTCTGTCACATTTCTCACATAACTCTTCCCATTGGCTATTCCAGTAGGTTCCCATATATTCTCATTCTTCCTTAAATTTCTTCACTGCGTCTACCCTCTGTTTCTGCACCCTCTCTTGGCACTCTTTTAGTTCTTTATGTAAATATTCTTTTCCTTCTCTGTTCTCTTTATTCTAATTGACTCTTGAGTTTCTGTAGTACCTCTCCCATTTTTTTTATTTTTCCCATTTAATGCTTATTTCATCTGGTTCATACATTGTTCCCTCATATCTGTGATTCTAATATATGTTTTGTGCATTTGCGCCCGTATAGCTCCCCACTCCTGGTATAACCTTGTTATATTTACTCACCACTATTGTCTCAACAATGATTTCATCCCTGACCCCATCCCCAACAATGCTTCTCCTCTCCATGGTGTGTATTCTTAGATATTGAATGTTGCATATTTCCTTAGACCACCAAGATAAGGTAGAGAGGAATACGTCTTATTAGCATGGTCTTTACAGGTTACGTATTGTACTGCATTTATTAAGAGCAGGCTAGCGAAAATCAAAGAAATACGAAACTTAACGATCCACTTCATTGCCCCATAGAGCCAAAATGCATGATTAATTATATCCTCCCCGCCCTACTTAACAACCTAGGGAGTGTTTCTTTCTTATTAATTATTTTCTTGTCACAGCTGAGAATCGTTGCCCACAATTCCCTTTCAACGCCCACTGTTGTGTGAGTATAGTGTATTCACCTAGTTGTGCATGCGGGGGTTGAGCTCGATCTTTCGGCCCGCATCTCAACTGTCAATCAATCAACTGTTACTAACTACTATGTCTTTTTTGTCTCCCCCCCCCCCACCACACACACACACACAGTGGGGAGCCGGTGGCCGAGCGGATAGCATGCTTGTTACGGACCCGAGCCCAGCGTCCGAGCACGGAGCAGTGACGACCGCGCCATCTGTGGGTCAGCTCCCGAAACCCCCTCCAAATGCACGACGCCATCTAGTGAGGACGAGATATACCAGCCACAAGGGCTAGTTTCCCATCCTAATCAGCTCGTGACGTAGCCGCTGCTGACCTCTGGTGAGGTGACGCTTAGACAGCAACGCCATCTATGGAGTGGATAGGTAGGCGTTTGTGTCTAAGCCTGTAAGTGAGGTGCCCTAGAGTGTAACTAGTACTGATGACGTGTCTGATTACAGAGTCGACCTCGGACTGCTGTAATGAACGTTGGATCAGTCTACCTAAGGCAACCGAAGAATCTCCACGTGTTTGCAGCAGCAGCTGTGAGTCACCCCCAGGGATGAACACTGTGGTGTTAGCCTGCCGGTGACGTGGCAGTTGAGGAATTGTCGTACCCGGGGCTGGCTCGTGGAGAAGAATAGCCACTGGGGTGTTGTGGTGAGGAGAGTGCTCTGTGGAATCACACGAGGCTCCTGCCTAGGGCTCGCAACCCTAGTATCGGTCGTGGAGTGGCCTACGCAGCGTTGCTGATTGGAACCTGCCAGCTAAAGGCTGGATTTGTGGTTGACGGCCTCCACGACGGTGCACCCAGTGGGACTGTGGTTCGGCTGGCCTGTGGCCGGGGTAGACTCGTCGAGGGAATCAAAGGATTCATCGTGAGGCCACAAGAACCAGGACCACTCGTCTTGAGCACCGTGAACGTCCAGAGTCTTCAGAGGAAGACCACATTGTACATAATAGTGTTTATACCTCCCCCGTGTGATAATGTATATATTATTTATGGTGATGGTGATAATTATATTATTAAGTTTTTGCCTTTGTCTCCCTTCCCCTTTAATTTACTTGCGTTACGGAGCACACCCCTTGAAAGCCACTACTAGCTTAGGGCCGGATACCCAAACACTACTAACATCAGAGAAAGAACCCAGTTGCGACCCGAGAGGGCCCTATGTTACGGCCATGTAACAAATTATGTTACGGCCCTCTCGGGTCGCAACTGGGTTCTTTCTCTGATGTTAGTAGAGTTTGGGTATCCGGCCCCAAGCTAGTAGTGGCTTTCAAGGGGTGTGCTCTGTAACGCAAGTAAATTAAAGGGGTAGGGAGACAAAGGCAAAAACTTAATAATATAATTATCACCAACACCATAAATATTATATAGATTATCACATGGGGGAGGTATAAACACTATTATGTACAATGTGGTCTTCCTCTGAAGACGCTGGGTGCTGAAGACGAGTGGTCCTGGTTCTCTTGTGGCCTCACGATGAATCCTTTGATTCTCTCGACGAGTCTACCCCGGCCACAGGCCAGCCGAACCACAGTCCCACTGGGTGCACAGTTGTGGAGGCCGTCAACCACAAATCCAGCCTTTAGCTGGCAGGTTCCAATCAGCAACGCTGCGTAGGCCACTCCACGACCGATACTAGGGTTGCGAGCCCTAGGCAGGAGCCTCGTGTGATTCTACAGATCACTCTCCTCACCACAACACCCCAGTGGCTATTCTTCTCCACGAGTCAGCCCCGGGTACGACAATTCCTCAACTGCCACATCACAGGCAGGCTAACACCAAAGTGTTCATCCGGGGGGTGACTCACAGCTGCTGCAGCAAACACGTGGTGATTCTTCGGTTGCCTTAGGTAGACTGATCCAACGTTCATTACAGCAGTCCCAGGTCGACTCTGTAATCAGACACGTCATCAGTACTAGTTACACTCTAGGGCACCTCACTTACAGGCTTAGACACAAACGCCTACCTATCCACTCCATAGATGGCGTTGCTGTCTAAGTGTCACCTCACCAGAGGTCAGCAGCGGCTACGTCACGAGCTGATTAGGACGGGAAACTAGCCCTTGTGGCTGGTATATCTCGTCCTCACTAGATGGCGTCGTCCATTTGGAGGGGGTTTCGGGAGCTGACCCACAGATGGCGCGGTCGTCACTGCTCCGTGCTCGGACGCTGGGCTCGGGTTAGTAACACCTCCCCACCAAAAAGAATTTGGTTTGGGGTTCTATAAAGAAAAACACAAACCAAATTAGTACGTGGATACAACTCCACACGAACTCACGTACACTAAGAACTAGAATGGCGAGGATGTCTTGTCCACAGAACTGTCCTACTGGACAACTCTGACATGAAGGAAACTTGCAGATGGAAGGCAATGCCCTGCCTGATGTGATCTTCCACACCTCCACTGCGATGTCAAACAGGGGCATAATCTCACGTGTCCCGAGTAAGGATTGGTATAGACACGATCTAGGGCGACTCGACACTTCCCTGTGTCGTGGCACCGATGATGGCTGGTCACAGACGGTATTTCTGGTACTGGTCCAGCTGTCCTTCAGGGTGACGGGAACCTGGAATACAGGGGTCTGATAGTTTAGAGTGACAGCGACAGTGGGTAAGACAGTACTTACTGCACACTCGCCTACTAGGCCCACACCTAGTTCCAACGGAGCTGCTTGTACACCGCAGATGGTGTCTGCTCTGCCACCGTCAGGTCGACCAACGTTCCACATAACGCTGAATCCAGGCTCAGCAATCACGCGGGGTGTGTCAACCTGTCGGAAACAGTCACTCTTAATGTCACATCTCATACCTCCCGTATCTACCATCACCTTCCAGGTCCCTTCTTCGACTGCACTACTCACAGTGCACGTCTCCAATTCCTGGGGTCTTTTCACGATGTTCAAGGGAGCCTTCATCTGTCGGGTCGTCCACCGGTCCTTACTGAGAACACACACGAGAACAAAACAAAATACCGCTAAGAGACATGTGGCCAACTGAGGGATAAGCTTCCTGAGCCTGTAATGTCCATAACCGGCTATATCCATTAGCCTGGTTTGGACCGAAGAGGGCACTAGAACTTTCGTACATACCTCACATACCTCCGACGTCTGGGGAATTTCTGGCCGGTTTAATGAACGTGGTACTTTGCCATACCGCAAATACTCATCCGCCTTCGCTCCAGACTCTTTGGTATCCGTGGGTGCTTGTACACGAGGCCTCTCTTCTCGCTAAGTTGCTTCTGCCTCCTTAACCTCATGTTCCTCGTCGGGAGAAGAATCAGGAGACTCTGCTAAAATGCTGTCGATCTGTGGGTGAGAGGGAGAATTAAACATGTCATCTAATTCCGGGTCTGTCTGTACCTGGATATTACCACTGCCTGCTGTTACCTCAGACCTTGCTGTTCCGGCTGACTCGTCCGCGACCTTGGGATGATTGTTGCTCCAATCTGTCACCAAGTCGTTGGCTAGTACCACGTCAATCCCAGCTATAGGCAGGGTATCGACTACTGCCAACGGACATGTGCCGCTGAAGTAAGGCGAGTCAAGATGTACTGGCACTAAGGGGGCGACGTACCGCGTCCTAGGAAACCCAACCAGGACAACCTTTTGTCTCCCTTCCACACTCACTCCCTCGGGTAACGAGTTTTTCACGAACAGGGACTGGGCTGCTCCACTATCTCTGAGCACTACAACTGATCTACCAGTATGATCACTCGTTACATACCCGCTTGAAGTGTGAGGGGAAAACAATCTTGGTTCTTCCTGCATAGTCGTAGACTGGCTTCCTGCTGGTGGTGTTACACAGCTCATCAACATCACCTCCCTACGAGCGCCGCTACCTCTTCTGCCTCGGCACATAGCAGCTACATGCCCTTTCTTCCCACAAGTCCAGCACACCATATTCCTCCTCGGACTCCGGTGTTTCGGACTGTTAGGACTAGTCCTTCGAGGGCTACTTGGGGGCGTCTTCTCAGTGCTTCGTGGGACGGGTCTCTCCTCTTCCTGGTGAGGTTTGTCAAACCGGCGTGGGTAATTTTTGGGACATACTGAGCAGAAGGCCTATGCATTAAGATGTACTCTTCAGCCATGGTGGCTGCCGCACGTAAGGTCTCTACCTGCTGCTCTTCTAAGTATGTCTTCAGGTCTCCAGACAGACAGTCTTTGAAGTCCTCTAACAGTACGAGCTGCTCGAGGTCTTCTTTGGTCTCCACCTTCCGAGAGGCACACCATTCTTGGAAAAGTCGTTCCTTGATTGTGGCGAATTCGGTGAAAGTGTGCTCTGAGGTCTTTTTCAGGTTTCTAAACTTCTGCCTGTAAGCCTCAGGTACCAATTGGTACGCCATGAGCACCACCTTCTTCACCTTGTCGTAATCGCCGGAGTCATCAAGGGACAATGTGGAGTAGGCGATTTGGGCCTTCCCAGTCAAGACGGACTGTATCATGATGGCCCAATTCTCCTTTGGCCACTCCAAAGAGGCTGCGACCTTCTCGAAGGCTGCGAAGAACTTCGAAACTTCCTTCTCGTCGAACTTCGGGACCATTTTGATGTTCCTTACCGGATCGAAACTACTAGTGTCCGTTGTTTGCCTCCCACCGCCTAATCGTAATACTTCTAGGTCATGTTGTCTCTCCTTTTCTTTTTCTTCTCTCTCTCGCTCTTCTCTTTCTCGTTTCTCTTCTCTTTCTCCCTCTTCTCTTTCTCGTTTCTCTGCTCTTTCTCGCTCTTCTCTTTCTCGTTTCTCTGCTCTTTCTCGCTCTTCTGTTCTTTCTTCTCGTTCTAGTTCTAAACGCCTCATCTCTAATTCTTTTCCTAATCTCTCTCTTTCCATTTCTAATTTCTTATCTTCTCTCTCTCTTGCTTTCTCTTCTCTCTCTTTAGCGATTTCTAGCTTTTTCCATTCTATTTCACGGTGGATCTCTAGTTCACGCATTTTCACAGTAAGCAAACTTATATTTAGTTCACTCTCATCACTTTCGACAACACTACCCTTACCTTCCTTTTCAGTGGAAGCTATCTCCTCACCTTCTTTTGTACTTTGTGCCTCACTTTCTTGTTTCTCCTCGGCCTTCAAATACCTGTGAACCTTGGACAAGATCTTCACACGGGAATCACTGGCACGTATCTTAATCTCCAGGTAGGCACTTACTAACACGAGTTCCTGTTATCCCAGATATTTCAATCTGGCAAGACAGTCCTCCCTGTTCAGAAAAGCCTGAACATCGTCCAGATCATCGATGGTCGCTTTTTCTGCCATTGTCACTTAGACGGAACACTAGCACTTAACACACCACTTTCACTTTAGCACTTAACGCACCGAGCACTGTTCTACGTCAATATTGCACTTTATCGCACCTAACACTGCACTTGCCAATATTGCACGTAATTACACTGGGCACCACATTACACAATATTACACTGAATCACAGCGAGCACCGCACTACACAATATTGCACTGAATCACAGCGAGCACCGCACTACACAATATTGCACTTAATCACTCCGAGCACCGCATAGGACGTATAACGTCCTAATAGTCACACACAGGGGGAATTATTTACAACGATTACGCCACTTCACCACCCCTGTCAAACATACTTGACAAGGGGTCGGATCCCGCTGGGGATGCCAATTATGTTACAGCCCTCTCGGGTCGCAACTGGGTTCTTTCTCTGATGGTAGTAGAGTTTGGATATCCAGCCCCAAGCTAGTAGTGGCTTTGAAGGGGTGTGCTCCGTAACGCAAGTAAATTAAAGGGGAAGGGAGACAAAGGCAAAAACTTAATAATATAATTATCACCATCACCATAAATAATATATAGATTATCACACGGGGGAGGTATAAACACTATTATGTACAATGTGGTCTTCCTCTGAAGACTCTGGACGTTCACGGTGCTCAAGACGAGTGGTCCTGGTTCTCTTGTGGCCTCACGATGAATCCTTTGATTCCCTCGACGAGTCTACCCCGGCCACAGGCCAGCCGAACCACAGTCCCACTGGGTGCACCGTCGTGGAGGCCGTCAACCACAAATCCAGCCTTTAGCTGGCAGGTTCCAATCAGCAACGCTGCGTAGGCAACTCCACGACCGATACTAGGGTTGCGAGCCCTAGGCAGGAGCCTCGTGTAATTCCACAGATCACTCTCCTCACCACAACACCCCAGTGGCTATTCTTCTCCACGAGTCAGCCCCGGGTACGACAATTCCTCAACTGCCACGTCACAGGCAGGCTAACACCACAGTGTTCATCCGGGGGGTGACTCACAGCTGCTGCAGCAAACACGTGGAGATTCTTCGGTTGCCTTAGGTAGACTGATCCAACGTTCATTACAGCAGTCCCAGGTCGACTCTGTAATCAGACACGTCATCAGTACTAGTTACACTCTAGGGCACCTCACTTACAGGCTTAGACACAAACGCCTACCTATCCACTCCATAGATGGCGTTGCTGTCTAAGCGTCACCTCACCAGAGGTCAGCAGCGGCTACATCACGAGCTAATTAGGACGGGAAACTAGCCCTTGTGGCTGGTATATCTCGTCCTCACTAGATGGCATCGTCCATTTGGAGGGGGTTTCGGGAGCTGACCCACAGATGGCGCGGTCGTCACTGCTCCGTGCTCGGACGCTGGGCTCGGGTCCGTAACAATGCTGTACACGTGATCCTGTGGTCCCGGGTTCGATCCCAGGCGCCGTCGAGAACCGATGGGCAAAGTTTCTTTCACCCTATGCCCCTGTTACCTAGCAGTAAATAGGTACCTGGGAGTTAGTCAGCTGTCACAGGCTACTTCCTGGTGTACTCACCTATTTGTGCTTGCGGGGGTTGAGCTTTGGCTCTTTGGTCCCGCCTCTCAACTGTCAATCAACTGGTGAACAGATGTGTGTGTGTGTGTGTGTGGTGTGGAAAAAAAATAGTAGTAGTAGTAATAGAAACAGTTGATTGACAGTTGAGAAGCAGGCCGAAAGAGCAGAGCTCCACCCCCGCAAGCATAACTAGGTGAATACAACTAGGTGTGTGTGTGTGTGTGTGGTGTGGAAAAAAAATAGTAGTAGTAGTAGTAGTAGAAACAGTTGATTGACAGTTGAAAAGCAGGCCGAAAGAGCAGAGCTCAACCCCCGCAAGCACAACTAGGTGAATACACACACAAAACTCACAGGAAGCAGCCTGTAACAGCTGTCTAACTCTCAGATACCTATTTACTGCTAGGTAAAAAAGGCATAGGGTGAAAGAAACTTTGCCCATCTGTTTCCGCCGGCTGCCGGAATCGAACCTGGACCCTGGGATTACGAGTCCCAAGCGCTGTCTATTAATCCACGGCCCCACTAACGTACATACACTTTACGTACACGTAAAGGGTCTATCGTGAAGTCTAATGGCAAAATGAATTTTGCCTATCGGCGGAAGCTAATGTGCCTTTTCGGCAAATAAAGATATGAATGGGCAGATAATTGGATAGCCCTAAGAGACCTTAAGGGTGACAAGCACCGTCTCCACCCTACAAGGAGAACACTGGGTAGCAAAAGCGAAAACTTGGCCTTCAACTAAAACTCAAAAGGTAATTCAATGTTCTCGGCAAAACGGGAAGTCATTCACCTACCAAGTCTGAGCGCACTCCCGGAAGAGAGCTATTAGGGGAAAGCGGCAATCAAATATAACTGTATAGCACAGGGAAGGAATCAGGATAGAGACTATGAATGGGACGGGGTAAAGGAATTTTGCCCAACCACTTGGATGGTCGGGGATGGAATGCCGACATGCATGATGCCAGACCGTCTCTCTACCGTCCATCCCAAGCGGTTGACGACACACCTGGAGCCCACCACTGCTGAGAGCACACCAGGAGCCCACCACGGCTGAGGGCACACCAGGAGCCCACCACTGCTGAGGGCACACCAGGAGCCCACCACGGCTGAGGGCACACCAGGAGCCCACCACGGCTGACGGCACACCAGGAGCCCACCACTGCTGAGGGCACACCAGGAGCCCACCACGGCTGAGGGCACACCAGGAGCCCACCACTGCTGAGGGCACCCAAGGAGCCCAGCACTGCTGAGGGCACCCCAGGAGCCCACTATCACGGGGTGTGTGTTACTGATGTTATCAGCCGTGATACGTTTTTGTTGTCATAGAGAGCTAGTGAGAGCTTGATGGTGGTGGTCCTTACCAGGTTGTCTAGGGAGTATGAGGGGTAAGGGAAACAGCCTAGTACACAAGTCACAAATTTATACGTACAAGTCACAGGATTACATTTAACAAGGCGTTTTCCTTACAACATAAGATCACTATGTATTATAACTCAAGTGGCTCTGACCACCCCACGGCTCACTGTCCCATTCCTGGTGTCATGCACCCAGCTACAAACCGCTATCAACCAACGACACATATATTTTTGCCTCTAGGAAACCTGGACTCTTATAAAACCTCTCCAACTTCTGCAATATTACTCTACCCAATCTTGCAACACTGGATATAGACAAGGATAGGCTTATCTGACTGAACAGACCGAGAAAACCCCTCAAATAGCAGGAACGGTCGGCAGCGATACACCTCCCCCTTCAGTCAAGATGGCGTCCACCTCTCTTGCCTCATCGCCCCTTAATACTCTACTCTTTACATATGCTATCAAATACATTAATGATTTTATTTACTATATTCCCCCATGCATACCTTTTAATAGAGTCCATTTTTTACTTACATAGTAAAGCTATTCAAGTTCACATTATTTCTGATGATCTCCAGCTGAGAAGGCACTATACTTTACTGGGCGGAGTAATAATGATGACTCGCGGCCTCTCTGATCTCAGCTGGGGATTTATACTAATATACACTCTCCCTGTGTCCACCAACATTTTACATCCTTAACCAACCTCCACAGGAGGTAAGGTTCGTAACACCCCTCCTAAGCCATGGAGAAAAAAAAGGGAAATTCTTAAAGGAATTTCACTTTTTTTTCACATAAAATTAACACCTCAAACAGATTTCATAGTAATTGTAAAGAAACAGTAAACGATATATAATAAACACTAGATACACAAGAATATATACATCTCTGAGCAATAGTACAACCCTAAGTCACCCCAGATTTTGGCAATCTAGAAAGTGCATCTGCTACTACATTTAATTTTCCTGGAATATGTCTGATGACCAGATTGTACTCTTGCAGCAATAAAGATCACCTTAATATTCTCTGGTCGGAATTCTTCATGCTAGCAATAAATGTTAAGGGGTTGTGGTCAGTAAACACTTCAACAGTATTGGCTGATAAATAAATGTCAATTTTTTTAACAGCTAGTAATAATGATATAGCCTCCTTCTCCACTGTGGAGTAATTCTGTTGACATTTAGTAAATTTTTTAGAATAGTAATGTATTGGATGATTAATACCCTCATCATCTTCTTGCATTAGCACAGAACCAGCACCCCAGTCCGAAGCATCTATATACAGTTTGAATGGCTTAGAGTAGTCAGGAGTAGCTAACACTGGACCAGATGATAACATTCCTTTTAGTTTAGTAAATGCATCCTGACATTCCTGAGACCATCTAAACTTTACATTTTTACATAGCAAGTTTGTCAAAGGAGCTGCAATTGCCGCAATTTTTTTACAGAACTTCCTATAATAAGCACACATTCCTAGATACCTTTGCACCTCCTTCTTGCTAGTCAACACTGGATACTCTAATATATCATTTACTTTATTTTTTAGTGGTAACACCTTCCCATTTCCCACTTCATATCCTAAGTAAGAAATACTAGCTCTAGCAAAAGTACATTTATGTAAGTTTACAGTTAAATTAGCCTCCTTTAAGCATTTTAATAGTTTAGCCAAACCTTTCATATGGTCCTCCCAATTATTGTGAAAAATTACAATATCATCCAAGTAAGCTCTACATTGTGGTATGTCTTTTAACACTAAGTTCATAAGACGCTGGAAAGTTGCTGGGGCCTTTTCAGCCCAAAAGGCATTACAGTGAATTCATACAACCCATCTGCAGTTATAAATGCACTCATCTCCCGAGCTCTTGGTGTTAAAGGAATTTGCCAGTACCCTTTTGACAAATATAGTTTGGTTACAAACTTGGCTTTACCAACACTGTCAATACAATCATCTAATCTAGGTATTGGAAAATTATCATCAACAGTCATTACATTTAGCTTACGGTAGTCAACGACCAACCTCTGAGTTCCATCCTTCTTTGGAGCCAAAATACAAGGACTACTCCAACTGCTGCTGCTAGGTCTCACCAATCCATGTTGAAGCATGTAGTCGACTTCTTTCCGGATGAGATTCAACTTGGTAGGGTTGACTCTATATGGGTGTGACTTGACTGGTTGGTTGTCGGTCACCTCGATGTCGTGGTGAATAACTGAAGTCTGAGTGGGAATATCGCCAAAGATGTCTGCATGAGAAGTCAGCAACTGCTCCAAGTCCTGCTTCTGCTCTGATGACAAATGTTCCACCATTTTCTGGACATTAGCCAACCACTCCCCATTGCTAAAATAAGGTACATGAGCATTAGGTACACTATTAAAATCACATTCCCCATTATTCTCATCTACATGGGCTACACTAAGCACCTGGTTGGTATTGGTAGTTCCCTTCTGTGTTAGTTTCATCTTATTCACATGCACTACTATTTCCTTTCTCTTCAGATCAGGTGTTTGGATTACATAATTGGTCGGACTGAGTTTCTTTATCACTGTATAAGGACCTTGGAACCTATGCAACAATGTTGGTCCCTGTCGTGTCATTAGTACCACCACTTTATCACCTGCCTCAAAATGTCGTTGCTTTGTCTTTTTATCGTACTGTGCCGTCATTTTTCCTTGAGCTTCTTTAAGATGAATTAAGGCTTTAGCCCTGTTTTTATTTAACTTTTCTTGTAGGTCATGAATATAGTTTACCTGCACAACACTCTTTGGATTTTCGACCGACTTATATCTTAAGATGGTTAGTGGACTTCTCACCTCATGGCCAAAAGCTAATGAGTTGGGTGAACACCCCAGGGACTCTTGATAAGTATCCCTCAGTGCCATGAGCATCAGTGGAAGACCATCATCCCAGTCTCTGCCAGTTTCATGCAACTGGTTCTCAGCATTTGCTTAACGGTTTGGTGCATCCTTTCCAAAGCACCTTGGGTCTCTGGATGGTAAGTAGTGGATGTCTTATGGAGGACGCCAAACTCCTCACAAAACTGCTGAAAACCTTTGGAAGTGAAATTTGCCCCATTATCTGTCTGTATTACTTTTGGTAAACCAAAAATAGTACAAAATTTCATTATGTGCCTTACTACCACTTTCGTTGTAGCATTTCTCACAGGGAACGCCTCAGGAAAACGTGTAGTCTGACACATCATGGTGATGATATACATATTACCACTCTTGGTGCTAGGCAATGGGTCTACTACATCAACAATAATATGGGTAAAAGGTTCCTCGGCTACCACAATTGGCTGTAAAGGGGCTTTTGGTATTACCTGGTTTGGTTTGCCAGCTTTTATACATACTGGACATTCATTACAATACTGGATGACATCTTTCTTTAATCCAGGCCAGGTAAAGTACTTGCTTATTTTATTATATGTTTTTGCAATACCCTGATGACCGCCTATATTGAATCATGGGCTACACTTAGCACTTTTTCTCTATAACCTCTCGGTAGGACTACTTGATTAACTACCTCCCAAGTGGTGACACAGGTGAGCTCCTAGGTCTCCACTTCCGCATCAACACCTCTTTAGTGTAGTAATAAGTCACAGCCTCCGATTCTGCTTCTAGTTCAGTTACTGCCTTATTATGCAAGTCAGTCAACGTAGGATCAGTTCTTTTCTGATAAATAAAATTAGATTTTGATCTCAAGTCTGAAGAGCCAGAAGTGGTAACTGGACTACACTCTCCCCTACCCCTTTTCGTAGGTGGTTTGGTGGAGGTGCTCCCCATCCTGTTCCCATCTGCTTCTTCCAACTTGGCCATAAAAGTGTCGCAAAGATCCACTTCACTATTTGATTTGTTAACCTCTAATTTTGTCTCATGACTTACATTATTGGGAGTTTGTGATATTTGAGACTCTGATTTTGACTGGGTCACGGCACATGCTGGGTACATTACCTTGTCCTCAGGATCTGCCCATGCCCTAATCACCTCTGGCTTAGTTAGCATCATTGGGTGGTCATCTCTTTTAACTCGATTACCGGCAAGATCATTCCCCACAATTAGATCAATGCCAGCAACTGGTAATTTAGGACTAACACCTACTAAACTTTTGCCTTTAATAAAATTACAGTCTAGGTTTACTTCTCTCAGGTGTACAGCCTGGAAATCTCCTGTGATTCCCTGTATAATCATTACCTCCCCAGTCTCTGTAGACTGTATATATTCTAACACACTCTCTAATAATAAAGATTGGGATGCTCCTGTATCCCTCAAAATTTTAACATCATGCCACAAACCATTTGCACACTGTAATTTTCCATTTGATATAAACTCTCCAAAATGATTTATAGCAAGTGCTTTTTTCCCCATTATTTTTGTTACACCTTTGGTTTTCCTCCCATCACACACTGTGAGTGCCATAGGCCTCTTTTCTAGGTGAAGAAACCAACAACTCTTAACAACATGACACTTCCTATGGCAGTAGGAACACTGTTTCAACTCTGGGTGAGGCTTATTACTGGTGTGATCCTCTTTGGGTTTCACATTACTCTCTTTACCACCTGGCACCTTTGAAAAAGTGTTTCCTTGACCTGCTGTTGGGTACATGTGGGACCCAAATCTGACTGAGGAGTTTACTGCTCGACCAGATCCTTGTCTATTTGATTGAATTTTATTTTTAAAAGTTACTTTATGCATCAACTCATATTCATCTGCTAATTTAGCTAACTCATAGATATCTCTGGGTAATTTCTCTGCCAAATACAAAGCCACATTAGAAGGTATGCAAGATAAAAATTCTTCTACTAGGAGTAAATTTTTAAGATAGTCCAGATCCCTAATTTTTTCTGCATCTAACCATTTATTAAACATGTGATACTTCTCTTGTGCAAATTCTACCAAGGTTTGACTTGGGTCTCGTCTCAGTTGTCTAAACTTCTGCCTATAAGCCTCAGGAACAAGTTGATAAGCAGTAAGGATGGCTGCTTTTACCTTAATCATAGTCAAAACTGTTACTGAAAGGCATAGCTGCAAATATCTTCTGTGCCTTTTCCACCAACTGACCTTGAAGAAGAGATACCCATTGTGTTTCAGGCCATTCCATACTCTGTGCCAACTTTTCAAAATGTATGAAGAATTGGTCTGGGTCAGACTCACAGAATAGAGGAAACTTGACATTTTTGTGAATCTTTAACTGCCCAGGATTTTGTTAAAAAGATTTTGTTAATCTTTTAACTGCCTTAAAATCGTCAACACCGGTATTTTCTGATCTAATTCCCAAATCTGCTAGCCTAATCTGTAACTCTATCTTTTTCTGAGCTAGCTCCACTTCTAACCTCTTCATAGCTAGTTCATGAGCTTGCTCTGCCTCTATCCTCTTCTGATCTTGCTCTGCCTCTAACTGCAGCTTCTTTAAGTAAGTATTTACCTCCTTAAAATTTTCTTAGATTAAGGACCTGCCCGAAACGCTGCGCGTGCTAGTGGCTTTACAAGACTGTAATTACCATATTTGTATCCTCACATTCCTTATGTACATTCTTGTATATGCATAAATAAATAAATAAATAAATTTAGTTCCAATTCTGCCTGCCACTGCATCTGAGTTTCTACCTTTCCTGTAGTTACAACATTTGCACCACTGGTGGACGGGGACTGCTCTAATATTTCCTGTGGGAGAATTTGCCCATCTACCCAGTGTATCATTATTTCTCTTAGCAGTTCCGTCTTTACCATTCCCATGTGCAATAATAGTCCATAGTGCTTGCCAACAGCCACTAGGATAGACTTTTTTGCCGCTTTCAAACCCTCAAAACTAGGATTGTCGACAATTTGTTGTGCTGCCAAATCCATTTTTTGGTGTGCTAAGATACAGCAGACTCCAACACAATTTATATTTCTGCACCCACCTTTCTCTTTCTAGGCTGAGAATTTGTTTTGAAAATTGATAAGGACAGTGCTTAGTTTACTTGACTACCCTGTCAACTGGTAAATTTTTTTGCACTCGAAAACACGCACAAAAATTCTTAAAACACTTTTCATAAAGATTAATAAAATGTACATAAATAAGTTATGAAGTACATATTCATATTAAACCAATATTAAAAATATTATAAATTTCTACACAAGTTAAAGTAAACAAAAAATAAGCTACACAATTTTTATATCAGGTTACATCTACAGGCTATCCACTTTTATTAGGCTTTCGATCAGACTGCTCAATATGTGAGGTGCTCTCGGACAGGCTACCCAATTCTATCACGGGGGGTGTGTTACTGATGTTATCAGCCGTGATACGTTTTTGTTGTCATAGAGAGCAAGTGAGAGCTTGGTGGTGGTGGTCCTTACCAGGTTGTCTAGGGAGTATGGGGGTAAGGGAAACAGCCTAGTACACAAGTCACAAATTTATACGTACAAGTCACAGGATTACATTTAACAAGGCGTTTTCCTTACAACATATGATCACTATGTATTATAACTCAAGTGGCTCTGACCACCCCACGGCTCACTGTCCCATTCCTGGTGTCATGCACCCAGCCACAAACCGCTATCAACCAACGACACATATATTTTTGCCTCTAGGAACCTGGACTCTTATAAAACCTCTCCAACTTCTGCAATATTACTCTACCCAATCTTGCAACTCTGGATATAGACAAGGATAGGCTTATCTGACTGAACAGCCGGAGAAAACCCCTCAAATAGCAGGAACGGTCGGCAGCGATACAGATACACCTCCCCCTTCAGTCAAGATGGCGTCCACCGCTCTTGCCTCATCGCCCCTTAATACTCTACTCTTTACATGTGCTATCAAACACATTAATGATTTTATTTACTATATTCCCCCATGCATACCTTTTTATAGAGTCCATTTTTCCCTTACATAGTAAAGCTATTCAAGTTCACATTATTTCTGATGATCTCCAGGTGAGAAGGCACTATATTTTACTGGGCGGAGTAATAAAGATGACTCGCGGCCTCTCTGATCTCAGCTGGGGATTTATACTAATATACACTCTCCCTGTGTCCACCAACATTTTACATCCTAAAGCAACCTCCACAGGAGGTAAGGTTCGTAACACCCACCACGGCTGAGGGCACACCAGGAGCCCACCAAGGCTGAGGGCACACCAGGAGCCCACCAAGGCTGAGGGCACACCAGGATCCCACCACGGCTGAGGGCACCCCAGGAGCCCACCACGGCTGAGGGCACACCAGGAGCCCACCAAGGATGAGGGCACACCAGGAGCCCACCACGGCTGAGGGCACACCAGGAGCCCACCACGGCTGAGGGCACACCAGGAGCCCACCACGGCTGAGGGCACACCTGGAGCCCACCAAGACCCGTAGACCCCCAGCACCTCTCTGGCCAGCCAGCGCTGGACACTGTCACCCCGCCGGTAGAACCAGCCAGAAAAAGTTCAAATCTATCAATAATCCTGTGACCCAAGGTGATATGTGTGCCAGGCGTCATAACAATCCGGACTATTGAATCGGAACGCAAAACGGCAGTATCAAAACTTAAAATCGCCCGAGATGGAGCAGGTGTCCAGACGACCGTTCGTCGTCAAGCTTGTACCAGTAGTCCATCAAATAACTGGTGAAGCTAAGATACCCAGCAAGATACTTCATTAGAATTAATCAAACTCTCAGTCAAGGCAAAATGCCAGCAGTAACACTGTGGGACTCTCACAACTTTGGTACTACAGACTC
>NW_025567166.1:0-13645 GCF_020424385.1 Procambarus clarkii | reverse complement strand
ACATTTGAGTGAGGTGGGAAGGGTGATGTGGCATTAACACAAGACAGAACAGGAGGGGATATTAATAGGGTATTAAAAGTATCAACACAAGACAGAACAGAAACAATGGGTATTGAATAGAAGTGTTTGTAGAAAGCCTATTGGTCCATATTTCTTGATGCTTCTATATTGGAGCGGAGTCTTGAGGTGGGTAGAATATAGTTGTGCAATAATTGGCTGTTGATTGCTGGTGTTGACTTCTTGATGTGTAGTGCCTCGCAAACGTCAAGCCGCCTGCTATCGCTGTATCTATCGATGATTTCTGTGTTGTTTACTAGGATTTCTCTGGCGATGGTTTGGTTGTGGGAAGAGATTATATGTTCCTTAATGGAGCCCTGTTGCTTATGCATCGTTAAACGCCTAGAAAGAGATGTTGTTGTCTTGCCTATATACTGGGTTTTTTGGAGCTTACAGTCCCCAAGTGGGCATTTGAAGGCATAGACGACGTTAGTCTCTTTTAAAGCGTTCTGTTTTGTGTCTGGAGAGTTTCTCATGAGTAGGCTGGCCGTTTTTCTGGTTTTATAGTAAATCGTCAGTTGTATCCTCTGATTTTTGTTTGTAGGGATAACGTTTCTATTAACAATATCTTTCAGGACCCTTTCCTCCGTTTTATGAGCTGTGGAAAAGAAGTTGCTGTAAAATAGTCTAATAGGGGGTATAGGTGTTGTGTTAGTTGTCTCTTCAGAGGAGACAACTCCTCTGAAGAGGAGTTGTCTGAAGACAAGAGGAGTTGTCTCTTCACCTATACCCCCTATTAGACTATTTTACAGGAACTTCTTTTCCACAGCTCATAAAACGGAGGAAAGGGTCCTGAAAGATATTGTTAATAGAAACGTTATCCCTACAAACAAAAATCAGAGGATACAACTGATGATTTACTATAAAACCAGAAAAACGGCCAGCCTACTCATGAGAAACTCTCCAGACACAAAACAGAACGCTTTAAAAGAGACTAACGTCGTCTATGCCTTCAAATGCCCACTTGGGGACTGTAAGCTCCAAAAAACCCAGTATATAGGCAAGACAACAACATCTCTTTCTAGGCGTTTAACGATGCATAAGCAACAGGGCTCCATTAAGGAACATATAATCTCTTCCCACAACCAAACCATCGCCAGAGAAATCCTAGTAAACAACACAGAAATCATCGATAGATACAGCGATAGCAGGCGGCTTGACGTTTGCGAGGCACTACACATCAAGAAGTCAACACCAGCAATCAACAGCCAATTATTGCACAACTATATTCTACCCACCTCAAGACTCCGCTCCAATATAGAAGCATCAAGAAATGTGGACCAATAGGCTTTCTACAAACACTTCTATTCAATACCCATTGTTTCTGTTCTGTCTTGTGTTGATACTTTTAATACCCTATTAATATCCCCTCCTGTTCTGTCTTGTGTTAATGCCACATCACCCTTCCCACCTCACTCAAATGTAGATATAATATCAGAGAGACGTAAGTTCTAATCAGTTGTGTATTTGTGAAGTCTTTGAAAATGTAATAAGTTTTACGAAACGCGCCCGTGTCGCGTCAGACTAGAAATAAAAATGAATTTTGGAGAAGTGATTTTTGATTTACCTCCAACAGTGAAGCGTAATGTACGAAAGATTGAGAAAATTCGTGTTAGAATTATTAATCTTACTTTTTCGGTCATATTTAATAATATATATATATATATATATATATATATATATATATATATATATATATATATATATATATATATATATATATATATATATATATATATATATATATATATATATATGTCGTACCTAATAGCCAGAACGCACTTCTCAGCCTACTATTCAAGGCCCGATTTGCTTAATAAGCCAAGTTTTCATGAATTAATGTTTTTTCGTCTACCTAACCTACCTAACCTAACCTAACCTAGCTTTTTTTGGCTACCAAACCTAACCTTACCAATAAATATAGGTTAGGTTAGGTTAGGTAGGGTTGGTTAGGTTCGGTCATATATCTACGTTAATTTTAACTCCAATAAAAAAAAATTGACCTCATACATAGAGAAAAGGGTTGCTTTATCATTTCATAAGAAAAAAATTATAGTAAATATATAATTCAGGAAAACTTGGCTTATTAGGCAAATCGGGCCTTGAATAGTAGGCTGAGAAGTGAGTTCTGGCTACTAGGTACGACATATATATATATATATATATATATATATATATATATATATATATATATATATATATATATATATATATATATATATATATATATATATATATAACTTTAGAACACTTTCCCACCAGGAGACTCGAACCCTAGCCAGCACAGAAGCCTTCCAGCAACTGGCATAACAGGTACGCCTTAACCCGCTCCACCACCCGCTCAGACCCTTAAAAGAGATGGTAATTTCGGAGTATTTAAATACACCAAAGATCACCACCTCCCAAGAGCACTAGAGCAAGTGAGGGGTCATTTAGACGTTAATTTCATCAAGTCCCTGTTAATATGGGAAGACACAGTGTCTATGCTTAAGGCACAACTCTCCTAAACACGAGAGTGAAGTATAGAACTTTAGAACACTTTCCCACCAGGAGACTCGAACCCTAGCCAGCACAGAAGCCTTCCAGCAACTGGCATAACAGGTACGCCTTAACCCGCTCCACCACCCGCTCAGACCCTTAAAAGAGATGGTAATTTCGGAGTATTTAAATACACCAAAGATCACCACCTCCCAAGAGCACTAGAGCAAGTGAGGGGTCATTTAGACGTTAATTTCATCAAGTCCCTGTTAATATGGGAAGACACAGTGTCTATGCTTAAGGCACAACTCTCCTAAACACGAGAGTGAAGTATAGAACTTTAGAACACTTTCCCACCAGGAGACTCGAACCCTAGCCAGCACAGAAGCCTTCCAGCAACTGGCATAACAGGTACGCCTTAACCCGCTCCACCACCCGCTCAGACCCTTAAAAGAGATGGTAATTTCGGAGTATTTAAATACACCAAAGATCACCACCTCCCAAGAGCACTAGAGCAAGTGAGAGGTCATTTAGACGTTAATTTCATCAAGTCCCTGTTAATATGGGAAGACACAGTGTCTATGCTTAAGGCACAACTCTCCTAAACACGAGAGTGAAGTATAGAACTTTAGAACACTTTCCCACCAGGAGACTCGAACCCTAGCCAGCACAGAAGCCTTCCAGCAACTGGCATAACAGGTACGCCTTAACCCGCTCCACCACCCGCTCAGACCCTTAAAAGAGATGGTAATTTCGGAGTATTTAAATACACCAAAGATCACCACCTCCCAAGAGCACTAGAGCAAGTGAGGGGTCATTTAGACGTTAATTTCATCAAGTCCCTGTTAATATGGGAAGACACAGTGTCTATGCTTAAGGCACAACTCTCCTAAACACGAGAGTGAAGTATAGAACTTTAGAACACTTTCCCACCAGGAGACTCGAACCCTAGCCAGCACAGAAGCCTTCCAGCAACTGGCATAACAGGTACGCCTTAACCCGCTCCACCACCCGCTCAGACCCTTAAAAGAGATGGTAATTTCGGAGTATTTAAATACACCAAAGATCACCACCTCCCAAGAGCACTAGAGCAAGTGAGGGGTCATTTAGACGTTAATTTCATCAAGTCCCTGTTAATATGGGAAGACACAGTGTCTATGCTTAAGGCACAACTCTCCTAAACACGAGAGTGAAGTATAGAACTTTAGAACACTTTCCCACCAGGAGACTCGAACCCTAGCCAGCACAGAAGCCTTCCAGCAACTGGCATAACAGGTACGCCTTAACCCGCTCCACCACCCGCTCAGACCCTTAAAAGAGATGGTAATTTCGGAGTATTTAAATACACCAAAGATCACCACCTCCCAAGAGCACTAGAGCAAGTGAGGGGTCATTTAGACGTTAATTTCATCAAGTCCCTGTTAATATGGGAAGACACAGTGTCTATGCTTAAGGCACAACTCTCCTAAACACGAGAGTGAAGTATAGAACTTTAGAACACTTTCCCACCAGGAGACTCGAACCCTAGCCAGCACAGAAGCCTTCCAGCAACTGGCATAACAGGTACGCCTTAACCCGCTCCACCACCCGCTCAGACCCTTAAAAGAGATGGTAATTTCGGAATATTTAAATACACCAAAGATCACCACCTCCCAAGAGCACTAGAGCAAGTGAGGGGTCATTTAGACGTTAATTTCATCAAGTCCCTGTTAATATGGGAAGACACAGTGTCTATGCTTAAGGCACAACTCTCCTAAACACGAGAGTGAAGTATAGAAGTTTAGAACACTTTCCCACCAGGAGACTCGAACCCTAGCCAGCACAGAAGCCTTCCAGCAACTGGCATAACAGGTACGCCTTAACCCGCTCCACCACCCGCTCAGACCCTTAAAAGAGATGGTAATTTCGGAGTATTTAAATACACCAAAGATCACCACCTCCCAAGAGCACTAGAGCAAGTGAGGGGTCATTTAGACGTTAATTTCATCAAGTCCCTGTTAATATGGGAAGACACAGTGTCTATGCTTAAGGCACAACTCTCCTAAACACGAGAGTGAAGTATAGAAGTTTAGAACACTTTCCCACCAGGAGACTCGAACCCTAGCCAGCACAGAAGCCTTCCAGCAACTGGCATAACAGGTACGCCTTAACCCGCTCCACCACCCGCTCAGACCCTTAAAAGAGATGGTAATTTCGGAATATTTAAATACACCAAAGATCACCACCTCCCAAGAGCACTAGAGCAAGTGAGGGGTCATTTAGACGTTAATTTCATCAAGTCCCTGTTAATATGGGAAGACACAGTGTCTATGCTTAAGGCACAACTCTCCTAAACACGAGAGTGAAGTATAGAAGTTTAGAACACTTTCCCACCAGGAGACTCGAACCCTAGCCAGCACAGAAGCCTTCCAGCAACTGGCATAACAGGTACGCCTTAACCCGCTCCACCACCCGCTCAGACCCTTAAAAGAGATGGTAATTTCGGAGTATATATATATATATACTCCAAGGTGGTGATCTTTGGTGTATTTAAATACTCCGAAATTACCATCTCTTTTAAGGGTCTGAGCGGGTGGTGGAGCGGGTTAAGGCGTACCTGTTATGCCAGTTGCTGGAAGGCTTCTGTGCTGGCTAGGGTTCGAGTCTCCTGGTGGGAAAGTGTTCTAAAGTTCTATACTTCACTCTCGTGTTTAGGAGAGTTGTGCCTTAAGCATAGACACTGTGTCTTCCCATATTAACAGGGACTTGATGAAATTAACGTCTAAATGACCCCTCACTTGCTCTAGTGCTCTTGGGAGGTGGTGATCTTTGGTGTATTTAAATACTCCGAAATTACCATCTCTTTTAAGGGTCTGGGCGGGTGGTGGAGCGGGTTAAGGCGTACCTGTTATGCCAGTTGCTGGAAGGCTTCTGTGCTGGCTAGGGTTCGAGTCTCCTGGTGGGAAAGTGTTCTAAAGTTCTATACTTCACTCTCGTGTTTAGGAGAGTTGTGCCTTAAGCATAGACACTGTGTCTTCCCATATTAACAGGGACTTGATGAAATTAACGTCTAAATGACCCCTCACTTGCTGTAGTGCTCTTGGGAGGTGGTGATCTTTGCTGTATTTAAATACTCCGAAATTACCATCTCTTTTAAGGGTCTGAGTGGGTGGTGGAGCGGGTTAAGGCGTACCTGTTATGCCAGTTGCTGGAAGGCTTCTGTGCTGGCTAGGGTTCGAGTCTCCTGGTGGGAAAGTGTTCTAAAGTTCTATACTTCACTCTCGTGTTTAGGAGAGTTGAGCCTTAAGCATAGACACTGTGTCTTCCCATATTAACAGGGACTTGATGAAATTAACGTCTAAATGACCCCTCACTTGCTCTAGTGCTCTTGAGAGGTGGTGATCTTTGGTGTATTTAAATACTCCGAAATTACCATCTGTTTTAAGGGTCTGAGCGGGTGGTGGAGCGGGTTAAGGCGTACCTGTTATGCCAGTTGCTGGAAGGCTTCTGTGCTGGCTAGGGTTCGAGTCTCCTGGTGGGAAAGTGTTCTAAAGTTCTATATTTCACTCTCGTGTTTAGGAGAGTTGTGCCTTAAGCATAGACACTGTGTCTTCCCATATTAACAGGGACTTGATGAAATTAACGTCTAAATGACCCCTCACTTGCTCTAGTGCTCTTGGGAGGTGGTGATCTTTGGTGTATTTAAATACTCCGAAATTACCATCTCTTTTAAGGGTCTGAGCGGGTGGTGGAGCGGGTTAAGGCGTACCTGTTATGCCAGTTGCTGGAAGGCTTCTGTGCTGGCTAGGGTTCGAGTCTCCTGGTGGGAAAGTGTTCTAAAGTTCTATACTTCACTCTCGTGTTTAGGAGAGTTGTGCCTTAAGCATAGACACTGTGTCTTCCCATATTAACAGGGACTTGATGAAATTAACGTCTAAATGACCCCTCACTTGCTCTAGTGCTCTTGGGAGGTGGTGATCTTTGGTGTATTTAAATACTCCGAAATTACCATCTCTTTTAAGGGTCTGAGCGGGTGGTGGAGCGGGTTAAGGCGTACCTGTTATGCCAGTTGCTGGAAGGCTTCTGTGCTGGCTAGGGTTCGAGTCTCCTGGTGGGAAAGTGTTCTAAAGTTCTATACTTCACTCTCGTGTTTAGGAGAGTTGTGCCTTAAGCATAGACACTGTGTCTTCCCATATTAACAGGGACTTGATGAAATTAACGTCTAAATGACCCCTCACTTGCTCTAGTGCTCTTGGGAGGTGGTGATCTTTGGTGTATTTAAATACTCCGAAATTACCATCTCTTTTAAGGGTCTGAGCGGGTGGTGGAGCGGGTTAAGGCGTACCTGTTATGCCAGTTGCTGGAAGGCTTCTGTGCTGGCTAGGGTTCGAGTCTCCTGGTGGGAAAGTGTTCTAAAGTTCTATACTTCACTCTCGTGTTTAGGAGAGTTGTGCCTTAAGCATAGACACTGTGTCTTCCCATATTAACAGGGACTTGATGAAATTAACGTCTAAATGACCCCTCACTTGCTCTAGTGCTCTTGGGAGGTGGTGATCTTTGGTGTATTTAAATACTCCGAAATTACCATCTCTTTTAAGGGTCTGAGCGGGTGGTGGAGCGGGTTAAGGCGTACCTGTTATGCCAGTTGCTGGAAGGCTTCTGTGCTGGCTAGGGTTCGAGTCTCCTGGTGGGAAAGTGTTCTAAAGTTCTATACTTCACTCTCGTGTTTAGGAGAGTTGTGCCTTAAGCATAGACACTGTGTCTTCCCATATTAACAGGGACTTGATGAAATTAACGTCTAAATGACCCCTCACTTGCTCTAGTGCTCTTGGGAGGTGGTGATCTTTGGTGTATTTAAATACTCCGAAATTACCATCTCTTTTAAGGGTCTGAGCGGGTGGTGGAGCGGGTTAAGGCGTACCTGTTATGCCAGTTGCTGGAAGGCTTCTGTGCTGGCTAGGGTTGTTCGAGTCTCCTGGTGGGAAAGTGTTCTAAAGTTCTATACTTCACTCTCGTGTTTAGGAGAGTTGTGCCTTATATATATATATATATATATATATATATATATATATATATATATATATATATATATATATATATATATATATATATATATGAGGTATATATATATATATATATATATATATATATATATATATATATATATATATATATATATGAAGGTGAAAAACATGGGGGGATACATAAGGGATAAACATAGGGGCTGCAGAAGGCTTATTGGCCCATACGAGGCATCTCCTATCTAAACACAAAGATTAATCCAGTGTAATTGGCCTGTTATGTTGGACATTGTCTTCTGTGTTGGCATCGATATGTTCTTGTCCTGTCCTTACTCTCATGGTGGGTAGAGTAAATAGTTCCGTGATTTGGGTGTTCATGGTAGGTCGCTCTATTCTTATTCTTCACATAAGAATAGAGCGACCTACCATGAACACCCAAATCACGGAACTATTTACTCTACCCACCATGAGAGTAAGGACAAGACAAGAACATATCGATGCCAACACAGAAGACAATGTCCAACATAACAGGCCAATTACACTGGATTAATCTTTGTGTTTAGATAGGAGATGCCTCGTATGGGCCAATAAGCCTTCTGCAGCCCCTATGTTTATCCCTTATGTATCCCCCCCATGTTTTTCACCTTCATTGTATATATATATATATATATATATATATATATATATATATATATATATATATATATATATATATATATATAGTATATTTTGGTTGCAGTCTTTCCTGTAGACATATATTATTAAATATGACCGAAAAAGTAAGATTAATAATTCTAACACGAATTTTCTCAATCTTTCGTACATTTCGTTTCACTGTTGGAGGTAAATCAAAAATCAGTTCTCCAAAATTCATTTTTATTTCTAGGCTGACGCGACACGAGCGCGTTTCGTAAAACTTATTACATTTTCAAAGACTTTAGTTCACAAATACACAACTGAATAGAACTTACGCATCTCCGATTTTATATCTACATTTGAGTGAGGTGGAAGGGGTGATGTGGCATTAACACAAGACAGAACAAGATGTGGTATTAATAGGGTATTAATTTCATCAACACAAGAGAGAACAAGAGTATTAATAGGGTATTAATTTCATCAACACAAGACAGAACACGAAACAGTGGATATTGAATAGAAGTGTTTGTAGAAAGCCTATTGGTCCATATTTCTTGATGCTTCTATATTGGAGCGGAGTCTTGAGGTGGGTAGAATATAGTTGTGCAATAATTGGCTGTTGATTGCTGGTGTTGACTACCGTTTTATGAGCTGTGGAAAAGAAGTTCCTGTAAAATAGTCTAATAGGGGGTATAGGTGTTGTGTTAGTTGTCTCTTCAGAGGTTGCATGGCTTTTCACTTTCCTTCTTATGATGTCTTCGACGAAACCATTGGAGAAGCCGTTATTGACTAGGACCTGCCTTACCCTACAGAGTTCTTCGTCGACTTGCTTCCATTCTGAGCTGTGGCTGAGAGCACGGTCGACATATGCGTTAACAACACTCCTCTTGTACCTGTCTGGGCAGTCGCTGTTGGCATTTAGGCACATTCCTATGTTTGTTTCCTTAGTGTAGACTGCAGTGTGGAAACCTCCGCCCTTTTCCATGACTGTTACATCTAGAAAGGGCAGCTTACCATCCTTTTCCATCTCGTAAGTGAAACGCAGCACGGAACTCTGCTCAAATGACTCCTTCAGCTCCTGCAGATGTCTGACATCAGGTACCTGTGTAAAAATGTCGTCAACATACCTGCAGTATATGGCCGGTTTCAAGTTCATGTCGACTAAGACTTTTTGCTCGATGGTACCCATGTAGAAGTTTGCAAACAGGACACCTAGGGGAGAACCCATGGCGACCCCATCTACTTGCTTATACATGTGCCCATCCGGGCTCAAGAAGGGTGCCTCTTTAGTACAAGCTTGGAGTAGTTTCCTCAGAATATTTTCTGGTATGTCAAGAGGAGTACAGGCTGGATCATGATACACTCTGTCGGCTATCATTCCGATTGTCTCGTCCACAGGTACGTTGGTAAACAGCGATTCAACGTCCAACGAGGCTCTTATCCCTGTGGCCCGTGTGCCCCGCAGTAAGTCAACAAATTCCTTTGGAGACTTCAGGCTGAAGGCGCAAGGAACATAAGGAGTCAGCAGGCCGTTGAGTCGCTTCGCCAGTCTGTACGTGGGTGTGGGTATCTGGCTAATGATTGGCCGAAGTGGGTTTCCAGGCTTGTGCGTCTTGACATTTCCATACGCATATCCAGGTTTATATTCCCCAATGATCTTTGGCAGGTGGAGTCCGGATTTCTTGGCGTTCACAGTTTCGATCAGTTTGTTGACCTTTGCTTTTAATTCGGCTGTAGTGTCCTTCGTTACCCTTTGGAACTTAGTTTGGTCAGAGAGTATGATGTTCATTTTCGCCAGATATTCGTCTTTTTTAAGAATGACATATATTGGCGACTTGTCACCTCTCCTGACAACTATCTCCTTGTTCTCACGAAGGCTTTTAGCTGCCGCTTTAAGCTCGGGGGACAGTATGGTGCTTCTGTAGTTGCCTCGATTCTTTCCTCCTTCTGCAATAAGTTCTGCTTGTAAGGTATCTTTGGTAGTGACCTTCTTTTGTGTCTCGAGGTCGAATATGTCGTCCAACAGAAAATATTCTGAGGAAACTACTATTAATACTATATATATATATATATATATATATATATATATATATATATATATATATATATATATATATATATATATATATATATATATATATATATATATATATATATATATAGTTGCCCTTTGCCTTGCCGCCCCCATCCTCACCGAACATAGGTGCATCTGCAGAACTGCGATGGCAGACCAATATGGTCGTCATGGTCTGGTATGTCGTAAATCACAGGGTAAAATTGCAAGACATGAAGAAGTCAACGACATCATCAAGAGGAGCCTCGCCACAGCCCGCTGCCCGGCACAAAGAGAACCACACTTATCCAGACCTAACGACCCTCAGAAGCGCCCTGATGGGGTCACCTTGCTACCTTGGAAGGATGGTAAGCAAGTGGTATGGGACTACACGTGCGCTGCCACACTGGCCAGTACCTACCTCCACTACAGCACACTTGAAAGCGGTGGTGCTGCTTCTTTCAGGGAATCGCAGAAAATTATTAAATACAGAGGTCTAGCACACTGCTACAGCTTTGTTCCGATCGGCTCGGAGACCCTCGGTTCGTGGGGAAAATGTGCATTGAAGTTCCTGAAGGATTTGGTGGACAAAATGATCAGCGCTACAAAAGACCAGAGAGCAAAAAGTTTCTTGTTCCAGCGCCTCAGTGTTGCAATTCAGAGGGGAAATGCCTGTTGCGTCTTGGGCACTAGTCCAACTTCAGGGGAATTCGAAGAAGTGTTTGACTTGCAACAGTGATCGAACCCGTCTGTGACATTCATCAATGTTTCCCATTGTTGTGTTTTTCAAGAGATCCATAACCTTTAAGCACCTTTTTGCATTATTATTTTTGTATTAACCCATGTATATCTTGTAACCATCAAATGCATAATAAAGCACAAAAAATAAAAAAGGAAGGGGGTGGTAGGAGAAAAGCACAGAGAAACTGTATTGGAGGGGATCTAAACATTCCCTCTAATGCGTTATGCGTGGATTCCTCCGAGGCTATGGGTCCCCCTTCTTCCAGCTAGAGCTGGTACTCCCTTCCCTATTTAATTAAAAAAAAAAAAAAAAATATATATATATATATATATATATATATATATATATATATATATATATATATATATATATATATATATATATATATATATATATATATATATATATGTCGTACCTAATAGCCAGAACACACTTCTCAGCCTACTATGCAAGGCCCGATTTGCCTAATAAGCCAAGTTTTCCCTGAATTAATATATTTTCTCTAATTTTTTTCTTATGAAATGATGAAGCTACCCATTTCATTATGTATGAGGTGAATTTTTTTTTATTGGAGTTAACATTAACGTAGATATATGACCGAACCTAACCAACCCTACCTAACCTAACCTAACCTATCTTTATAGGTTAGGTTAGGTTAGGTAGCCGAAAAAGTTAGATTAGGTTAGGTTAGGTAGGTTAGGTAGTCGAAAAACAATTATTTCGTGAAAACTTGGCTTATTAGGCAAATCGGGCCTTGCATACTAGGCAGAGAAGTGCGTTCTGGCTACTAGGTACGACATATATATATATATATATATATATATATATATATATATATATATATATATATATATATATATATATATATATATATATATATATATATATATATATATGTATATATATATTTATAGATTAGGTTAGGATAGGTAGCCGAAAAAGTTAGGTTAGGTAGTCGAAATACAATTGATTCATGAAAACTTGTCTTATTAGGCAAATCGGGCCTTGCATAGTAGGCTGAAAAGTGCATTCTGGCTACTAGGTACGACATATATATATATATATATATATATATATATATATATATATATATGTCGTACCTAATAGCCAGAACGCACTTCTAAGCCTACTATTCAAGGCCCGATTTGCCTAATAAGCCAAGTTTTCATGAATTAATGTTTTTTCGTCTACCTAACCTACCTAACCTAACCTAACCTAGCTTTTTTTGGCTACCTAACCTAACCTTACCTATAAATACAGGTTAGGTTAGGTTAGGTAGGGTTGGTTAGGTTCGGTCATATATCTACGTTAATTTTAACTCCAATAAAAAAAGTTGACCTCATACATAGAGAAAAGTGTTGCTTTATCATTTCATAAGAAAAAAATTATAGTAAATATATTAATTCAGGAAAACTTGGCTTATTAGGCAAATCGGGCCTTGCATAGTAGGCCGAGAAGTGCGTTCTGGCTACTAGGTACGACATATATATATATATATATATATATATATATATATATATATATATATATATATATATATATATATATATATATATATATATCATATATATATATATATATATATATATATATATACATATATATATATATATATGTCGTACCTAGTAGCCAGAACGCACTTCTCAGCCTACTATGCAAGGCCCGATTTGCCTAATAAGCCAAGTTTTCATGAATTAATTGTTTTTCGACGACCTAACCTACCTAACCTAACCTAACCTAGCTTTTTTTGGCTACCTAACCTAACCTAACCTATAAAGATAGGTTAGGTTAGGTTAGGTAGGGTTGGTTAGGTTCGGTCATATATCTACGTTAATTTTAACTACAATAAAAAAAATTGACCTCATACATAATGAAATGGGTAGCTTTATCTTTTCATAAGAAAAAAATTTGAGAAAATATATTAATTCAGGAAAACTTGGCTTATTAGGCAAATTTGGCCTTGCATAGTAGGCTGACAAGTGTGTTCTGGCTACTAGGTACGACATATATATATATATATATATATATATATATATATATATATATATATATATATATATATATATATATATATATATATATATATATGTCGTACCTAGTAGCCAGAACGCACTTCTCAGCCTACTATGCAAGGCCCGATTTGCCTAATAGGCCAAGTTTTTCTGAATTAATATATTTTCCCTAATTGTTTTCTTATGAAATGATAAAGCTACCCATTTCATTATGTATGAGGTAAATTTTTTTTTATTAGAGTTAAAATTAACTTAGATATATGACCGAACCTAACCAACCCTACCTAACCTAACCTAACCTATCTTTATAGGTTAGGTTAGGTTAGGTAGCCGAAAAAGTTAGGTTAGGTTAGGTTAGGTAGGTTAGGTAGTCGAAAAACAATTAATTCATGAAAACTTGGCTTATTAGGCAAATCGGGCCTTGCATAGTAGGCTGAGAAGTGAGTTCTGGCTACTAGGTACGACATATATATATATATATATATATATATATATATATGTCGTACTTAGTAGCCAGAACGCACTTCTCAGCCTACTATTCAAGGCCCGATTTGCCTAATAAGCCAAGTTTTCCTGAATTAATATATTTACTATATTTTTTTTCTTATGAAATGATAAAGCAACCCTTTTCTCTATGTATGAGGTCAATTTTTTTTTATTGGAGTTA